>JAAGAY010148426.1:21505-74445 GCA_011801015.1 Ardeotis arabs
GCCGGAGCCAATGGGAGCGGGGCGGCCGCCGCCTCCTCCCCGCGCAGCCGCCGTGCAGGGGCCCCGCGCGGCGCCAGTGAGCGCCCGGCGGGGCGTGCGCGCCCGCCCCTCCCTCGCCGTCCCCTCCGTCTCTCCGCCCGCCGGCAGGGCGGGAGGGAAGCGGCAGCCCCGAGCGGGAGGCCGAGGGAGGCGGCGCGCCGGGAGCCATGCGGGAGTACAAGGTGGTGGTGCTGGGCTCGGGCGGCGTGGGCAAGTCCGCCCTGACCGTCCAGTTCGTGACGGGCTCCTTCATCGAGAAGTATGACCCCACCATCGAGGACTTCTACCGCAAGGAGATCGAGGTGGACTCCTCGCCGTCGGTGCTGGAGATCCTGGACACGGCGGGCACCGAGCAGTTCGCCTCCATGCGGGACCTCTACATCAAGAACGGGCAGGGCTTCATCCTGGTCTACAGCCTGGTGAACCAGCAGAGCTTCCAGGACATCAAGCCCATGCGGGACCAGATCATCCGGGTGAAGAGGTACGAGAGGGTGCCCATGATCCTGGTGGGCAACAAGGTGGACCTGGAGGGCGAGCGGGAGGTCTCCTTCGGCGAGGGCAAAGCCCTGGCCGAGGAGTGGAGCTGCCCCTTCATGGAGACCTCGGCCAAAAACAAAGCCTCGGTGGACGAGCTCTTCGCCGAGATCGTCAGGCAGATGAACTACGCCTCGCAGCCCAACGGGGACGAGCAGTGCTGCTCCTCCTGCGCCATCCTCTGAGGGCGGCGGCGGCGGCGGGCCGGGGCTGGCAGCGGGGACGCGGCGGTGGCGGCCGGCGGGGCCGGGAGCGGAGCGAGAGGCGGCGGCGGCGGCCCCGCGCCCCGGGCGGTGCGAGCTGCGGGGCGGGCGCGCCGTCCCGGGCGGCCGCCAGACCCGACCGCACACACACACACACACACACACACACATAAAACCGGGGAGAAAAAGGAGAAAAAAAAAAAAAAAACGTGTTGGAAATGTGGCTTTTTTCGGCGTGTACGTTTCGTCCAGTCTTGGTCGTTGCATATTCCCTGCCGGTGTCTGCCGGCCGCGGGCACGGGGGAGGAGAGCCGCGGCGAGGAGCGGGGCCCGGGACACGCGCCAGCCGCCGCCGCCACGGCCCCGCCCGCGGGCACGCGTGGAGCGCCCGCCGCCCGCCCCGAGGATCTCTATGCAAAGCCGTGCGGGGCGGCCGTGCGGGGCGGCCCGCGGGATTGCACGTCGGAACTGGGAGCGAGCGGCTGCCGGCGGGCCCGCCGGGAGGGCGGGGAGCCGCTCTGTCCCGTTTACCTGCTGTATCGATGGGAGTTTGCAGGAGAGTGGTAGCGTGTTGGGTTTTTTCCTGTTTTGTTTTATTATTATTATTATTTTTTTAAAATCAGCTGTGAAAATGTTACAAGTCTGCACAATTTCTTAGGTGTGCGCGTGTGTGTGATTTCGCTTTTGTTCCAGTTTTCCTGGGGCGGGGGGGAGCGGCGGTGGCTGTGTTTCTTTGGGGGCTGGCAATAACTGATTTTGGTGACTAGCTCTCTAAAGTGCAAAGACTCCCTCCGTGCGATGCGGGGCCGACGGCAGCCCTGCGTCTATCGAGTGCCTTCAAAACTCAGCTGTTCCAGCCGGTGCCAACCTGTGAAAGCTCCACAGAATCCCATTATCTGCTACTCCAAAAACTACTTAACAGTTTCCTTTCAGTAATCGTGCCGAACAAGCCAGGACAAAAGGGCCTATTGTTAGTGGAATTTATTTCTTATTTCCATCTGAGCCTTTTAACTGTAATTGCCATGTCTTGCAAGTTCGGGCTTCATTTACTTCAAATTTACAAGAATTTAGCCTTTTGGGATTTTGGGGAGGTGGGCTTTTTTTTTTTCCCTTTTTATTTTTTTTTTCCCCCCTGTGGTTTTGTTGTGGGATGTACCTCCAGCCAGCAAAGAAGGAAATCTTATCGTTGTGATGTATCAAGAAAATTCTAACAACTGTCATTTTAATTCCAGACATGTGTTTAAGAGATGTCTATCCATTTAAAGAATTTTAATACAAATGCTGTTTTTTAGAAAACAACTCTCTGCTCTTTTATGTATTACATGAAACGCTAACTTTCACGTAGGCTGTTAATCCTGGTTTATATCTTAATAGAAGTGAAAGGCATGTGGGGGGCTCGATTTAGCTAAGGACAGTGCTTAAAAAAAAACAAAAGGAAAGAAAAACCACAAGATTGCTATTTTACCTAACATGTAGTAATTTTTAATACAGTTTTTCATTTGTGTTTAGGTCCTGACCCTATGTGATGCCAGCACGAGTGGAACGCTGTACTCAATAGGCAGCTTTAGGAAGGTAGCGTGGCTTTAATGCCAAAGGACTTGCAAGATCAGGCCCTTACTGTTTACTGGGAACAGCATGGTTTATTGGGGTAAAACTGTAAAGGTCAATTATTTGTAAAATTTCAGGTTTTAATCTCATTGCTTTATAACTCTTCAGAATTATGCATCAGACCATTATTTCTTTCCTGGTTTGCAGAGAGGTTGGTATGGGAGAGGACTGGTACCTTCTGTCATTTGGAAGATCTAGGGAGTTTATTTATCTCCATTATCTTCCTCTCTTAGCCCCTTCTTTAAAGATTAGCACACAAAACTTCCAACTCTTTTTTTTTTTTTTTTTTTTTTTTTTTTTCCTCCACTCCCCCTGCCCCATCCAAAAAGACTTGAAATTATCTTACAACATGAAAGCAAAAGTTGACCAATGATGTGTAAAGGGGTGGCCTGTTAATCAGGCCAACTAAAAACTGCCATGATTCCTACTGTGAATCTCATAATTTCTTCTGTTTTAAGTAGAAAAACTTTCTGCTTCAGCACTGGGAGGACAGTGTTTAGTATTAGTTTAATTCTGTGTATTGAAATCCCAGTGATGGAAAATAGAATGATAATCTATTTTAGTTGCCAGTTGGATACTTATTTTCGCAACATCCAGTATCTACTGAAAATTTGGAAAATATCCTGTATTTAAGTATTGAATATCCCTTGTCCTGAGCTTGCATGTATCCTTCGAAACAGTAAGGACCTGTTCTGGTACAATCAGTCAGGTTAGAGAAGGCAGCCCGAGTGATGGTCCCTTAACTTCTGCTCGGGGCCTTCAAGTAAAGTGAAAATGGAAACCTCTCTGCAGCTTGTCTTTCAGAAATTTCTAAAAGTTAATTAAAGCCAGCTCCTTGGACTTCCATGTTAGAGGGCCAGGGGAATAATGCTTATTAATAGGAGGGATTTCTTTTAACAAAAACACTGCTTTGAAAACAGAAAGCTTGACTGCTGCCACGCCTGCAGTTTAAAAAACTTCGTCTGAAGTTTAAAAAGAAAATGCCATAAATTTACGTCTCAGCTATTGCCATGGTTCAATTTTGCCTTAAATTCAATGGGATTATACGCCCACCAGGCCTTGCTCCAGATCAGTGTATTGAAAACAGCCTGTTCCAATTAATAAAAGCAGATATGTATTCTGTCCTCCCCAACAGGTAGCAGATCCTTCATGTTTTCTAGTGCCTCCTGTTTCCCTACTGCCTGTGTTGTGAGTGAGGAATGATGCAAAAACGGGTGCTTGTAGCACACGGCGGCACACGCAGTCCAGTTTTCCTCAGCCTAGCAGAGCAGCTGAAGGCAGTCTAGTAAGTGCTGAATTATGCTGGGCTTTTTTGTAGATACACTCTAGTTCTCACCAAAAAGGTGTGTGTGTGTGTTAAACAGTGAAGGATTTGAGAAACCACAGCATGGGTCTGATCAGAGTTTTGAATGTATTTAGATGTTCAATGTTCTCTGTGACTTGGTGAGGACAGTACAAAAAGTAGAGCTCGGTAGGCTGACCTTCCGAATACTCTGAAGTGTTTTGGTGCTTGTTAAACATAGACCTTGTCTGTAAAGTAGAGAAAAGTCATACTGCTTTAACTGGACTGAATAATGAAAGCTATATTAGCTCCTACACTTGAGGAAAATGTTGTATCAATATAAAGGTACTCTTTTATTCCTTTTCCCTGTGGGAATATGTTATACCCGTGTCAATACAAAGGTGGTATATAGCTCTTTTCACAGTGAGAATTGCAAATATTTAATGGATTTGGAAGAAAAATGACATTCCCAGCCCAAATACTTCCTGGCAGTGCAGAAATTGTGTAAACAAGGCCTTAGTTTAAGGCTGGTCTTACGGCCACATATTTTGCTGTACATAATGATTGTATTTTTAAAAATCCAAGCTTGTTCTATTGCAAGAAAGTGTGTCTCTGAAATCCTGGTCTCTGTGATTGTAACTGTGCAGTATCTTGAACCTCATTTTCAATACAAGCGTGGTTCTTCTCAACACGATGCTCAGGCTTTGTTGATGCTTATGGTTCTGGAGTTGATGTTGAATTCTGTGGCTGTGGCGTTCCTGATGGTTCTGCTTCTCTCAAAAGAATGTACCACAAGATTTTGCAAAGGGCATTTTAAATAAAGGGCAGCTGGCTCTTTATGACTTCTTCATTTGGATACTCATTGCGTGCAAGCGTTGTTGAGTGTCAGGTTTCCTCAAGGAGTGACAAAATGCAGAAATTCCATTTTCTTCAAGAATTTTGTACGAAAAGGAGTGGCATGTGTGTTCTCTTGAATCTCCTCCCGTTCACATTAACGGACAACTCCCACAACTGCCAACGGAAAATGGCTGGAGCCCCACTGCTGTTGGAAGCTCTCTTACTCTCCAGGTTTGTATAGCGGGCAACCCAGACACTCTTCCTGACAGACCTTCTGTCTTTGGGAACAATTATTTGCAGTGCCTGTTCGCGTCCTGGTGAGATTTGAGACTTGCTGTAGAAGCAAATATGTCTATGAGGTGAAATATGTCTTCAAAGGTGAAAAAGTTTTAAATAATTATCGTCATAGCTTATAGCCTGCTCCTGCAGTGTTTATAGCCTTGTGCAAAATGTGTGTGTAAAAAAGATTGTTCATCCTGTCACGCTGTTACAGCAGCGCACTAGACAATGTTGCTGGTGCACTAGAATCTCATTTTGCTGGGAATCCAACATCTGCCCAACTTCTAAAACTATTTGTGTGGGGCTGACAATCTTTGATAAATGTGTGCGTAGCAGATGAGTGATTCAACAGCAGATTTTAGCTCAAACAGCTAAAGAGATTCAAGTGAGTTATAGCGATGAGAAATGGAGCAGAAGTGCGTTGCTGGGGCTGGGTGTGTTGGGTTTGGGGGTTTTTGTTGTTTTTGTTTTTTAATTTGAGTAGACTAAGGGTTTGTTGGTCTGTAATCGAGAATCTCACTGTATTTTCCAAGTAAGAGTCATCATGTGTGTGTTCTTACTTCACTGGGGTTGGAATCGAAATTCTTGCCCTTACCACAGATGATCTCAGCCTCCGTGATCTCAGTTCTGCCTGCAGTCAGTATCGCACTGAAGAAAACGCCCAGTGAAACCTGCGCTGCTTGACCGATAATAGACGAGAGCAGAGAGATTTACATGCAGGAAGTTTAAGAAGAGCCATTAAAATTCCCTATAGCTGTTGTAACTTTTTTGAAGAGTACGACTGCTCTAATACACATCAGGTGCTGCTTTAATACTGTTGATGCTAGAGCATGGTGATTCCCTAGATGACATGTCGTGCATAACATAAATACGTAATCTGCAATATCTAACAAGGTCTTAGGTCCTGTATAAAACACTGTAAAATTAGAAGTCAGTTAACCAGAACTTGTAAGTTGTTCAAATAAGTCTTAAAATATTGGAAGCAACTGTTCTGTAACGACTTTGTTACATAGCCTGGGTCTTTCAGAGGTTTGGGCAAAGAGGAGGCTAAGTGTTTGAGAATCCACAGCTTTGTTTTGGTAATCCTTGACAGAGAGATATTTTCTAGGAAAATGGTGTTGAACATTAATGATATAAAAAAGCTTTAATGATTTAAAACACATTTATTTCTACAAAGTCCTTTAAGGGAACATTATAAAAAGTGCAGAGTTAATGAGCTGATATCCAGGTAACAGATCCCAGATGTTTCTCCTCTGCTTGATTGACTGATTATGATTGTGCAAGAAATGCAGCAGCACCTAGGCTGATCAGAATGACATTGCTAATTTTTTTGCCTTTTGAGATAGTCCCGTTATCCTGCTGTATGATGGTGCTAGGATGAAATGAGACATTTGCAGTTGGTTTTGAGGACGGTTGTAAATGGACTTCTGGGTGAAAAACTCATCTGAAGTGGAAGGTGGCTTTTTTTTTTTTTTTCTTCCTTTGAATTGGGTATTGAAAAAGGTACAGATCAGCATTAGCATGGGTATTCCATTACCAGTTTCTCATTTATGGATATATTAATCTAATGCTTTGTTTCTACAGTGTTACTGTTATCCCAATTTAAACAATTAGGATGAATTCTTACAAATTCTAGTTATTTTCTTAGAGGTAGAACTGCAGGTAAGGCAGTACACACTGAGCTGCAGTTGAACAATTGCGTTTGCTCTGTTATTATTAGTAGGCAAGGTATTCAGGTGTGGAGCCTGCTGTGGGTCTCTGAAAGAAGTCTCGTTTCAGCTGTTGGAAGTGATCCACCTAAAAGTGTTCCTGAGAAACGTGGCTGTGGATACCCTTGTGATAGCACTTGTTCTGAGGGTAGAGAACAGATACAAGGATAAGATGCATTTATTGTTCAATTAGCGTGAGTTGTCTCATTTCCCTACCTTGCCAAGAGATGACAGAACCGGTAGTGTTCCTTCCAGCCGTGGTGTTGGCAGCCCTGAGGGGGGGATCATTTGAGTTGCTTACCATCTTGCTGCTTCTGAGTCATTTACTGCATCTGTGACAGAGTTAGAAACGAAAAGGAAGGAGCAAGAGATTTCTGACTTGAAGAGGGCTGTCTCGCTTAGCCCTCAGCCAGAGCCATTCCCCGCAAGGTGAGCGGAGCGCTCACGGCATCCTCCCGTGCCTGACACAGTGGTGGTGTCCAGCGCGCTTGGAGGGACACGATTTGGTGTTCTGAGGAGGAGGTACGCGCATGCGTTGTGTCCACTCCCGCTCGTCCAGAAAGGGAGTTTGAAAGATGAGTGTTCTGCAGATATCCTGAAAATGCTTTCCATAGGTGCATAAAATAGATGTATTTTAGAGGTCAGAACAGTGAATATTTTAGGGTTTCTTCACACACCCATAATGTGACTTCTGTTTAAGTTCCTCAACTGGATTGTAGTTTCTTCCTCTCGCACACCACTCCTAATACAGCAACAAAGTCTGGTGCTTAAACTCCTGTGAGTGATCAGAAATTGAATGCGTGTTCAGTATGTTCCACACGTGTCACAAGAGTAACTTTGGGGTGTTATTGTACATGCATGTCCATGACATTCAGTGTATTAAACAATGCACTTCCCCTGCGTTTTTGTAAGAAGGATACAAGTGATCAAGAAATAGCAGTGCAGGGCTAGTAAAATACTGGCTAGGTAGGACAGGAATCCGCGACGGAGGGCTGTGTTTGGGGTTTGTGGTGTGAGACTGGATGCAGGGCACACATTGCCAGGTTTTCTAAACACCAGACGTGATTTGCGTGGAAGGGTAGGAAGCAGGGGGTCTCACTGGGGGCAAGGGGAATTTGGGAGAGATAAGTTGAATTCTTCTATTTCAAGTGTAAAGAAACATCGTTTCTGTCGTGTGGGTATTTTTTTCCCCCCTGTATGGTGCCAAGAAGATTCGAAAGTGCAAAGGAAGTTTGCGCAATGAAAGTGTTATCCACCAAGGGTGATTTTGATGTTCTATGTTTATACTGAGTTTCATAGCTTCCTTACACCACTAATCACCACAATCTCTTTTAAACTGTCTGGAGCTTTATAGTGATGGTGGTTACAGTGTGACTCAGGTGGGAGCCATGTGTATTTAAGGATGAGATTAGTGATAAGTTCATTCCCCAAATGAACTACAGTACTATTATGTACCTCAACTTAGTATTGGGAGTTTGCTGCCAGGTTTACTTGATGATTAACAAAGTTAAGATGAAAGCATGCTAATGAAGTACTTGAGTAATTAAGTTTCTAATGTTTGAGATCTTCGTTTCCCTCCTTTTTGGAATACTCTGCCACATTCCAAATTGGCTGTCTGTTTTCTGTGGCATTTCTTATTTCAAATATTATATTTGCTTTAGTGTGGGTTTTGCTTTCTCTTTGGTTGTTGGATCTTTTGATTTTTCCTTTAATTAGAGGAAAAAATAGAGAGGAGATTCACATTTGAATTACTGTATAGCACAAGCTGTATTCCTGGAATACATGCCATGCACTCCGTGGATTTTTGTAATAAAAATAAGTTTAGGCAGAACACTGTGTTTCAGGTATTTCCAAGACCTGGAATCTCAGCAGAGAAACGGCTTCAGGAAACTTATTTACCAAAGAACGGGGTCAGCCTGGGAGTGGGTTAGTGTGTTCACAGATATTTTAGTGTTTATTCACTTACAGTATCACTATACTTCAACTTCTGTAATGAGAATGAAAGTTACAGATTTCTGAGCATAAAGATTTATGCATACATGCAAAGTTGTATCTGGTATCCACAGTTTGGGAAACATCCACATTTTTCTACTCTTGAGCATGGAAAATCAGGAACTGGGTGCTTACACTCGCTCAATATCAGACCAGTAGTGTAGAATCTCAGGTACCTATTTATTTAGCCAATTAGAAGCACCTAAAGAGAGTTTTGTGTTTCTTTTCAAGCATTTTTCACCTGGCACAAACTCATTTTCAGCATTGCTAAACCAGAAAAATCACTGTGGTTATTAACCGTGTGTGGCCTCTTACCAGATGAAGGGATAGCAACCTGTCGAACTTGTCTGAATTCTTTGTGGTCAGTGCTCTCTGTGAATAAAACTTCTGGCTCGTGCCTTAGCTCTGTATTTTGTGTGATACTGAAATACTACGAGTCCAAGGACAGATATTCTTGAATTCTTTACACACTTGATGATAAATTGGAGTTGCTCAGTGTGCATCTGGTCGCAGCTGGTTTCAGGCGTGCAGACGACGCTGACTGCCTTTGTCATTGCTCGGGGTTCCTCGGCACTTAGAGTGGTTAACAGAAATTAATTGATGGGGAACTGGAGTTCATTTGGCAAGCATGTTTGTGCATACTAATATGAAGACATAAAGTGTGTTATTCCAAGATGTAAACAAACTCTAAACAAATGTGCTGGGTATCCTAATTGCCTACAATAGAGTTTTTAATATAACTTCATGACTGAACTTGTGCTTGTGTACTGACCTACACTGTAAGAAGCCTGAACCTGACTTACTCTCTGGTTCTGTAAATGGATGTACGCCGAATTCCCTGTGCTTTTGTGCCCCTTTTGAAATCAGAGCTTTATTTAAGTAATGAGAGCAGAATTTAACCCCAGTCTGCATTTTAAATATTTCAGATGCGCCTGGTAGTGTCATCTTTGTCCTTTTTAATAGTTGTAAATTCATTTTTAAAAAATGAATTTCCTTCCCTTGTGCCTTTAGTTGGATATTCAGATGTCTAAAATGTAAACTAGTCTATTGTGGTATGGTGGTGTGGTGTTTTTTTGGCTTGGGCTGCTTTTTTTTTTTTTTTTAATTTCCTTCAATGGGTGTGTGTTATCTTGAAGTGATACTGGATTTTTGTGAATTGTGAAACGGCAATAGGTATTTTATACAGTTGTTTCTTCCCGTTCTATTGGGAATTCATATTCTATTGTATTTTAGTTTAGTTTGCCTTGAACAGCATTTTTCTTGTGAAAATGACAGAACACAGCTTTTCCCTGTGCTGTCTGAAGGATGTTGAGACGGGCTTACAGGCACAGGGGTTTATTTGCATGGCTGATGGCGTAGATTGACTGTTACAGTGAAAGTTCCTTTTGGTGACAATTTGAAGAGGAGAGAGGGGAGGAAAAAAAAAAAGGAAAAAAAAAAAAAAAAAAGCAGAGAGAAAGTGGGAAAACTTGCACTAGCGGCCAGCCAGGAAGAGAAGCACCTTGGCTTCTTTTCGGATAAAGGTCCTGCTCTGGGTGTGCTCTCCAGCACAAAAAGCAGTCTCCTGCAGGGCTGTTCCCGTGTGGCTGTAGGGTTTTCCCAGACCTGCTCAGATTCTGCAGGTTGCTCCCGTTTCTGATGCTCCTGGTGCTGGTCGGAGCACGCCTTGGTCAGGTGCTGGCTGGGCGTTGAGCTTTGTGCGTGCTGGGTATTTGGTGATGTGTGTAAACGATCACTGTCCTCTGGGTCATGACTCTGCAGTCATACCAGGCACCTGAGAGAGCAGGGATGTCTGTTGCCTGAATCTTTTGGAGGTGTGTGCCCTGAATCGGTTGCGCTGCGCCTTACGGTGCCCCGTGGGATGAGCAGCGTGGCAGCTGGAGCAGTCCTGGTGAATGTCCATGATGTATCCCAGCCAGCAATGAGGTTGTGTCCTCAGCGCTCTTCTCCGCAGCTGCTCTACGCTGTATCCAAAGAGCATGAGTTAGAGGAAGCCATCAATTTTTTTTTTTTTTTTTTTTTTTTACAACTGATGCCAGGAGCTACATAAGCCACTGAACTATGTCAGAACTGGAGGGAGAACAAAGGTGCCATGAACTTGCCTTTCCCTTCTGCCTTCTCTGCACTCGGAAACAGATGAACTTAGTGAGCCTTGGAGCCTGTGGGTCACTGCAGAGGCGCGTGGTCCACGTATATGAAAACATACATATTCTAACATTTTTTTTTTAATTGCAGTTCTGTACTTCAGGAAGCAAGACTTCTGTATTGCTTTGGCATAAGTACTACACTGTGCTTTAGAAACTTTGAAAAGAGAAGTATTAGTTCCTTTGAGTGGCCAACCCGCAGCTCTTTGAAGAAAAATGGAAATATTTCTCCGATCCAAAGGTTAGATGTAAAACATGTGATTTGAGTAGGCTTGAAACTGAATCAATTTGAAACTGCTGCAATTTTTATTCACTTGAAACTGGGTCAATTTCAAATCAATCTCTTTGAAAGATTAAACACACTTACTTCAAAAAGGGCTTTTGTGATGATCCATCACAGCGCTCATAAAATTAATAAAAAGAGTTGATCCAGTGGGGTGTTGGAAAGGCAAGTATTTCACGCCTGCACTACGGCATTGTGACAGGGTGCGTACTCAGTTGCGGCTCCCGCTTTCTTTCAAGGGTAGGTATTATTTTTAAATCTCATAACTATCCTTATGGGAAATGAAAAAATTTTTTAAAACCCTTAGGAAAGGTTCAATCTAAAAAATAGTGATTGCAGGACTCGGGGAGGATTATGATAATTTATTTCAATTACCAATGCAAAACAGGTTCTATATCTCTGTGCCTCACCATCTTGTGGAAAATCTACTATTCAGAATGTAGCATAATCAGATCCTGATTTATGCAAACTCTCTCTGGAAGGCAGCATGCCAGTCTCTTGTTCTGCTGCCCGCACGGTTGCAGTGATTGTTAGGAAGTTTATTTCCCTGATGATGGGTTTCCAGCAAGCCTTGCTTGAGATAAGCCCTGACTTACTTCAGTGCTCCTGCCTGCTCCTGCAGCTTTGCAGGGCCGTGGTTACGCTGTATGGAACAGAGAAGCTTCGTCAGTGCTCAGAAAAATCTGCCGGAAAACCTGCCATCGGGCGGTTGGAGCCCTTCCCTGGGAAGGTGATCGTCTCCTGGGACGTGTCTCTCTGGGTGTTCTGCGCGGTGAGCTTCGCACAGGCGTCAGCTCAGTGTATTCCAGCGGAGACTTGTGCGGTTGGAGAGCAAAGAGCAATGGAGCCTCACCCTGTTTGCAGTGCCAGCGGCCCACCTCTCCGTGTTAGCAGGGTCTCACTGCAACTCATTTGTCTTTTCTCTTTGGTAGACGATTGTGCCTGCTCCCTTCAGAGCTGTAGAGGAAAAATTTCTGAAGATCTCGGCATACTTCACTGTTCTCAACTTCCTGACCTCTTCCCTTTTACACACGCGTACTTCTGCTTCCTCCCATTCTAGCCCAACAGAAGAAAAAGTGGTTAAACTCATATTTGGGGGCTAAGAAGGAATCATGTTACCATGTCTGCATTTGGAGTGGGTGAATGCTCTGTTCAGCTGCAGCAACCCTCAGTTCCCGCACCCGCGAAGACGGGTGGCTGCAGGAGTGATTATCTTGCATTGCCCGACACCTCCAGCGCCTGAGGGCAGTGTCATCTTCTGCCTTGGCATAATGGAAAATGCAGCAAGTGCTGCAGCACCAAATGACTAGCTCAAGAGGTTGACACAAAGGTTATAAATAATTTAAATTTCCAATCATGGGTTATTCCAGTCACTGCTAATTTCACCGTGCATAGAACAGGTGCCACGTGGCAGAAGCTCTGCCTTGATTTGAAAAAAATCATCTAGCTGGTGAATTGAAATATGCTCACTCTGAGCATGGCGTGGGACATGCCATCTTCAAGCTCTGGGCAGCAGTAATGGAACTCTCAGTCTCTAATTTTAAGCAATAAGTGCTGATTAATGATCAGAGTTTAAGCATTCTGAGTAAAAGCTGTCAGCACACTAGTATGTGTTAAAAGGTTTGTATTTATTGAATTATTTGGAGCATAATGCTAAAGAAATGTATAGATTTATTGTTCACAGGCTACTGATTTCTACTATTTATGGATCGGGCATCTTGAACACATGCATCTCCTGTGGGTTTTCAGGCACGTCTGAGGTACAGGAGTGGTGCTATGGCTCTGTTCTTGCATCCTCCTCGTTGTGCAAGCAGGTTTCCCAGAAGGCGATAATCTCTTGGCCGTGTGATCATCTGGATCTGTCTGTCTGTCAGGTCCCACATCTTGGCAGGAGGTGTAGGGCTCTTCATACAGCGGTGCTGTGTGTAAAACTGTTACAACATGATGGTGACAGGGATGTCGGTAGTTAGTGGTTCTTTGTGTGACCCTGAATGGACAGCAAATCTTAGCTGCCCAGCAAGCTCGCGACGCCGGAGGTGCCTGATGGAGCCCACATCTCTCACTTTCCTCCTGTCTATGCACTGGGATCACGTGGCGCTTAACAAAATACAAAACTACCGATGGACTTGTGGGAGGGCGTGGGCGTCGTGGGGCCCTGGGTGATGAATGATGCTCAGAGTGAGCTCAGAACACCAGGCCACCCTGGGGTTCCCGCTCGGGGCTGGGAGCCCATTGCTGTGCACCGGCAGAGTCGGCAAGCCTGCAGAAGGGAGTTACCGGAGCAGCTGCTGAATTCAGGCTTGGGAGCTAGACTAATTGACTTTGGAAAAGAAAATAATTGTGTATATTATATCCTTTTTCTTAGCCGTACTAATTTCCTATTGTGTTTTAGGAGTTGGCATTTATATTTCTTCATAACAGGGTAAAACAGAACTGGCTGGCACTGCAAAGCCTATCTGTGGAAAAACAGAGAACAAACATAGGTTTTTTGGGGTTTTTTTCCTTTTTTTTTTTTTTTTTTTTTTTTTCCCCCTCGACTTAGATCACTGTCTACTCCAAGTTGAATTTGAATTGACCGATTCCAGGTTTGATTCCTGAAGGGCACCACGTGCATTAGCCCCTGCCGTTAGCCCATCGCCTTCCAAGTCGGCTGTGGCGATTGGCAAGTAATAGTCCTGGGCGCAGGGGAAGGTACCCAGGAGGAATGTACTTGCTGCTTTCTCCCTGAAAAGCGCTAGCCAGTGACTTAGCCTACATCGATTAACAAGGTTTGTCATGTTGCCAGTGCGCACTGTTATTATCCACACTTTTCCTTTTGGGAATACCTTAAACGCATGGAATCGGTGCTTCTGCCTGAAGCGTGTGGCAGTCAGGGTTTGAGGGGGTTTTTCAGCATCATACAGATCTGTAAGGGGCTCACACTTTTATAAAGACAAGGTTTCATGCCGTTCTTCACAGGGACAGTGAGCATGAAGTCCGAAGCCTTCTGGATAGGTGATACAACCAGCTAGTTACAGGGTACATGAATTTAGTTCCTCTTCACCATTTCTCTTTTGCCTTATTGCCATGAGCGTAGCTGGTACTTGCTGTTGGAGATCAGCTGTTACATGCCTAGGTGTTTCGTTAACACAAATCAGATACTTTAAGGAAAAGAAAAAGCCCTCCTCTGAGGTTTAATTTCTTAAAATAGATGTTCGTAATAACTGCTGGCTGCATGGATGTTCATTGGTAAGGACACGTATGAAGTTATTTTTCTGATTTGGGGGTGTGTGTAATAAAAATGCTAATTCTGCTCCTGACAGACGTGGCCGCCTCGCTGTGCTGGGGAAGGCACGTAGCTCCCTGCTCAAGGAAAACCAGTGGGGCAGGTAACGGGGAGAGGAGGGGAATTTAGGAAAGTGGAACAGAAACCGTTGCATCAAAACCAGTGTGGTATAAAACTTCAGGGGTTTTCTGGGTTGGTTTGGTTTGGTTTTTTTTCGCTGTGTGTCCAGGGCATCTTTTATTGGCTTTGGGTCTCTTAACAACCATTTCTGCCCTATGTTTCCTTTTCTTAATAGTACTAATGACAATAATTTCACTTTGTCAGATTTAGTCTTAGCGTCATTTGTAAGGCCTTTAAAAACTTCCTCATCAGATTTTGTAGTACAAAATCCTCATTTGGCGTTTTTCTTTTTACTCTAGGTGAAGGTTCCCTAAGGAGTGAAAAATCTTCCACATCTGCACCTTCACAAACGGAGAGGTCAGCACCCTCTCTGCTGGGTGCGGTGGAGCCTTTTTGTCTGTATCGGGGTAGATCACAAACATTTTCAAGGCACCTTTTTCAAGAAAAGTGTAAACCAAACAAAACGGTCTAAGCTCCTGTCACACCTTCTAGTGTCTGCCTGCCTCCCAAATCCAGCTGGAGCCTGGCAGTTTCCCCAGGGGCTTGCCTCCAAGCTCTCCCTCTCACAGGCGCGTTTAGGGGAGCCGCACGCCCCGTAGCCGTGTGTAATCAGCCAGATTTTGTCTGTTTGCAGGGTTTTCAAGTGTTACTGTATGAATCAATATTTCAGATATTTAGAAATATTTTGTATGCATTTTGTCTGTATCAATATTTTTAAAGGATATTATGTGGTATAATTATTTAGTGGTAATTAGCATTATTTTTAATAGTGGGTTTTGTCCTCTTCTGGGTTATCACCTCATTGCGCTGTCCCACACAGTCTATCTCTATACCAGTAGAAATCTCCAGCTTGGTAAATAAGCGCTGGGCCTTCTGTTGTGCAGCACAATCCTCTGATGCTCTGATTCAGGGAACGGTTTTTCTCTGCATAGAATTTGCCGTTTCTGGAACGGATGGTTTCTTTCACACACGGCTGGGCAGGCAATTTATGTGCTGATCACCATAGAAACCTGCAGATACATCACTTGGTCAAACCGTTTCCATGTTGTATCAGCGAGCTGGCATCAGAAAATGCAAATGAGGGATGTGAGAAAGGATTAGGGAAAACGCTGCCTCTCTTCTTTATTTTTACCACTGCTAATCTTTATTCTAAGCTGCCTGTATTCCTCCTTTTACTTCAAACTCAGGCTCTTCCCGTAGTAATCTTTTTCGTCAAGTGGCACCAGAGGTTGCTGCTGTCCCTGCCAGGATGAGGCTGTTGCTGTGGAACTCCTCCGAGCCACGGCAGCGGTTTGGTCCCTTTCGGGTCAGTTCAGACCTCCTGGGCAGCGGGGTCTTTCCCAGCACCTTGACGGGTCCTGGATCTGCCAGCTCCTCACCTGTGTGGTGGGGCTGGTGAATTTTTGCAGCTTATCCCATTCATAAATTGGCTGCATAGAATTGCAGGATTTCATTACTGAACAGTAATTTTTTTTTTAATGCTGTGCTGTTGACAGTAAAAGCAATGAACGAGGGAAAGGCTGATTTACACTCGCATAGAGTGGATAAATAGGCAAAGTATTTGTGATTATAGCTGGCCTGCAAATTAACACTGGGAATCTTTTAACTGCAGCTCACCCTGGATGCTCTGTGCTTCCCACGGCAGCAGGAGTTCTGTTAAATTTGAGATGTGAGTGTGACGGTTCGAGACAGGAGGAGGCTGACAGCAATAAAATGCTGCTTCTGTAGGAAAGCAACAGAAAGGTACAAGAGGAGGAGAAGGTTTGGTCTAGAGTGCAGAAATGCTCCTCCGTTATTAAGGAGTCTGTCCAGCTTTTTTTAATCATGCACACACGAAACACAAAAAAAGACCGGGAGGGATTGCCATTCTGCTGGGTTCCTGGGCTGAACAGCAGGATGGCCCAGGAAATCACACTTACACCAGCTTGGGATCTTACCTCCCTGGGTGGACTACAGTCAGTTTTAGGTCCATGGGGGATTTCACTTGGCTTCTAAGCATCCTGCTATTTGAAGTACCAACCTCAGTGGAGAGCTGCTGAGCTGACCTCTCCCAGGGCAGGCAGCAGGCTTCTGCAGGCTGAATCTTTCTGGTTTTTGCCTTTTGGGCACCTGTCTCATCATCGTGACTCCTCGTTTTGAGGCTTTTCCCTAGTAAGAGTTAGCTTGGAGCTAACTAGAATCTGTGAAAAAAAGGCTGGGGAAAGGAAGTAGTTTACCAGAAAATGGTGATGGCTCGTGCAAATGGGTAAGCGCTGAGTGAGGGCAGTGTGCCAGGGAAGAGAGGATGTGTGGAGGTGAGAGGATCCAGCTATAATGTATTGCGGGGATTTCAGGGGCTCAATAACTCACTTTTCTTTCAGTGATATTGCCATTCATGGTCAACGGTAAAAACTGGAAAAGTCCCCTTTTCATAGAGCACTTCAAATGGCGGTGACCGATTCAGTCTCTTGTGGTTACCACACCGTGGTGCAAAAGGAGAATTCCTGATTTGGCTGCTGGGATTCACGTTTCATTCAAAACCGAGAGCCTGCGCAGCTGATGGGAGCCGTTTACATGGGGGAGTAACGGGGATCTATTTTGCAAATACTGGATGTAATGGACTACGTTTTAGTGTAACCACAGAAGACCTGATGTAAGAAAGGTTCTTCTTTTGACTTCTGAGTGCGGGGTGGAAAAAAGGACCAAAGCTGTTCCACAGCCTGAGCTGAGCACACTGAGCAGTTTGCCTGGCGTAGGGGAGGACATGGGGGAAATGATCAGAAACCTTTTGTTTCATATTTTCAAAACCAAGTTTCATCTAGGAAGTGCTGAAAATATTTTCCTTTAAGACATCTTATTTTCAGTTTAAAATCTGACTAAAATTAAATGTGAAAGTGCTAGAACAAAAATCAAAACATTTCTCATTTTGATCTAATGCACCCGTGTTTTATTTGCTGAGCAACCTTATATTCCAACTGTTTCTCCTTCCATGTAGCTTGAATTTTTGATGTTCCTTTTCTATTTAGCTACCGGTAGAGAAGAAGAAAGTTCCTTCCAACACAACACTCTGCTATTATTGAATTTACGGGAAAGGACTCAGATATCCTAAAATGATCAAAGTTTTTCATTACTTTTGTGGCTTGCATAATGTGCTGTCGTTTTTTGGTTCTTATTCACTGAATGACAATCCAGACTTCCACTTTGATGTCACTTGCCAGATGCTGTCATTCCGAACTGGTGGTGTGAATCCTTGGATCTTATTTCCACAGTAAGACTTACTTCCACAGCGAGGCAAGAATCTGTTTTGTTTCTGTGCATTTGATTTTTAGAAAGGCATGTGTGTAGTGTCTGAGTGTTTAACGTTATCACGTTTTCCTCCATAAAATACAAAATAAAATCAAAATTAAAATCATGCTTAATGCATCTTAGCAAACCCATGTTTTCCTTGATTTCCAGATGAGCTGCTGCAATACAGTATTTTTGTAATTGACCACGATTTGACCTTGGAACCGACCGGAGTGAGGGGCCTGCTCTGGAGCCATTTCAGTCACGCAGTGATTTCCTCAGCAGGAGGCAGGAATATGATTTATTGTTTCTGCTGGTGGCAGTCTGGCTTTGATAGAAAACAGGAAGGAGTTAGATTTTATAGAAGACATACTGGGTGGATGAATAAGGTGTGCATATTCTGAATGTTAACAGGTTCTCTGTTCAGATTGCACCCACGCAATATATACTGTACTACGCTATGTATCAGCCCTCTCCTCCTTTTGTTTTTTATTTGACTTAAAGTCTAAAATTTTAGTAGGGGTTTAGGATTCAATATGTAAATCCCAGTCTTTCTGCAATGAGGAGAGACAGCTGTTAATGTCTTTCAGAGAGCAGTACAAAATTGTTTTCAGTGTTTTTAATCAGACTGGCAGATGACTACAGTTGAATTATTTAAGACGATGCTCTCGTACTTAAGAATGCATGAGACTTACTAGAAACGCAAGCTGCTTGTGCTGAAAAGGCTGATGAGCATCTGATTTAAAGTGGCAACTTTTGTGAGGGATCCTGTGTCATGGTCTTTGAGTCCTCCAGGGCTTATATGAGTTTTTATCCTCGTGATTGTACCATTTTCGTTCTCTTCAGGAGAACCACAGAGTACATCACCACATGTGAGAGTAGGGACTGAAGAAGGGCCTCTCTGAAGCTCTGATGCCTCCTTGTCCCTTGGCACCCATGCGGAGCAAGGCGGCTGTTATTCCACTGTCTGTCCTTGACTCGCAGCTCCCTGCGCTCCAGCTCCTGCTGCGGGTAACTTGCCAGCGACGGGGACGCATTTGTTTTCTGGAGAGGAGAGTCGGACCATCTTCTGTATTTCTGCAGGCTAACAGCGACCTGCAGGCAGAGCCTAATTTTAGTGCTGGGCCCTCCCACTCAGTGGCACCTCTGGACAAAGCATCTGCTGCAACATTTTCTTTTTCCTGGAGTATATGTACAGACAGTTACAAATTTTTATGCCTTTCTGTCTCTCTATTTCACAAGCTTTTAGCCATGACATCTTTTTCCCTTTTTGAAAAATCAGGTAGATAGCAACCATCTGTAATTCTCTGAACGTGAGCTTGCTGGGGACTTTGGTGCTTTTGAACAGCATCAGCTCTAGCTTCTTGAAGATTGTCAAACTGAACCTTTGCAGAACCTAACCATGAGGACTGCCGTGTGGCGGGTGAGAGTTTCACCAGCCTCTCTGTGCTGCCAGCTGCCCAGAGCCACGTTTGGGCAGATGGGCAAGGGTAGCTCTTCTCCTAAAAGCAGTCCCTACCACTGCAGTACCTGCTGTGTCCTTCCACATGCAACGACTGAGCGCGTGGTGGTGGGATGCCTTCCTGCCGGGGCTGACACAGGCAGAATAGATGGACAGGGAGCTCAGGATGTAAAGAGGAGACCTGTGCTGCTTCTGTCTGTGCAGATACCAGTACGACTGACAACCAGCGTGAGGCTAAAAAGACATGAGGAACTCAAGGCTGTGGAATTGAAGTAAAATACTGTTATTCCCTCTAATAAAAAAGATCATGTGAGTAGACTCTGGTTTTGATAGAACTAAGAATAATTCCTGCGATCCTCTGAGTGGTGCATCTGCCGCTGGAAGACTTGTGTCTTGGGTAGGAACAGAGAAATTGTCCTCTATCCTCCAGTTTTCTGTTATTGGAAGGCCTTAGGTTTCCTAACACAGTGGCTTCTGCAAATGTTTCCCACAGTTTCATCCTACTGGCTGTAGAAATAATTTCCCCTTAAAATTGCTTGTGAAGTATCACAGAATGTTCCGCACACTGTTCCTCTGCAGGGATCGGCGCAGCGGCACTGGGTCTGCCTGTGAACCATAACAGCGCAGAACAGGCTTTCTGCGTAGCTGGATCGCTGAATGTGCTGCGGGACGTCTCAATCCTCCATCAGTCCTTGAAGAACTTGTAGTGTGTGCTGCCCCTAATGCAAATAAATCTTAAATGGCTGATGCCAGTTAGGCACTTCTGAAGTGGCCATCAACATACGCAGTGACGTTGGGCTGTTGCATCCTACTGCTGCTGCACGTCCCTGGCAAGCTGGCCGGCAGCGTGAGCTAGCTGCTGCTGCTGGCCAAGGGCAGGCGGCTGGTGGCACCTGGGGAGCCAGCCGCCTCTTGTGTCACCCCTCCCAAGCTCTGCCTCTCCAGAAGGATGTCACGGCATCGGCGGGACGTTGCAGAGCCAGGATGAGGGTGAGCTGGCAGCCCTGCATCACTTCTCGCAATTTACTGGCACGGTTCAGACTCTTTCAGCTGCTAGTTGGGCTGGACCAGGGTAAATGGGGAAAAAAAACTGGCTTGTGTTACCTTCCTCTCTGCCTGCTCCAGATACTCAAGTGGCGTTGCTGCTGTTCTGGCTGATGGTGTCTTTGTCAGGGTCTGTCAGATGTTGGGAGTTTGGAATACGCCTAAATGTGACAACTCTGAGAGATTTGCCTTGTGAATTATGTAGCAAATTAGGCTGGAAAAAACTGTTATAGCAAAAAGATGTGACTTTTCAGTCTGCCTGTAAATACTAATAGTGGTGGAGTAAACAGCCAAGAAAAATATACCCTGTAGCTCGTTTACCTTTGCCTGTAATACTCCTGCTGCGCTAAAGAATTTCACATCGCTCTTTATAGAGCTGAATCGGTCTCATCAGGGATTTGAATAAAAATAGATCCTAAATGATACCATTGTCAAGCACGGAGAAATGTTAAAGAGTGGGAATGAAAACCATGCCAATTTGCCGTGCAGGCAGAACCTCTTGCCGCCTTTGCTGCCAACCGCCCCGCTGGGCGAAAGAGCATCACGTGGGATTTAACGGTGCAGTTCAGTCTGACGGCCTGAGCTCTGTACCCTGCCGTACAGTGCAGCCAGAGGGGCTTTGTTGTGTGGGGGTTGTTTTAGGGTGGGTTTTTTTATTACTGGCAGAAAGAACCAACACTTTCTAGCCACTTTTTGTGAATGCTGCTCCGCTTACAGGGTGCGGAGAGAGGTGGCTGCGAATCACGGCCCCTGACGAGTCAGGCCGGTTTGCGCTGGGTCCGTCAACAGGAAACACCCAAGCACCACCGCTTACCCCCTGCACGGAGAAGGGGCTCCTGGGCATGGTTTGCTTTTTGTAGTTTAAAAAAAAAGCAACGTTAGTGGCAAAGAAAAAAATCTCGGTGGCTGTTAACTATGTTGAAGAAGCTTGCTTGCTAGAGGCAATGCTGCGCAGGGGGTTTGTGCTGCCTTGCTGTTTACCTTTGTCGTGGAAAAGTGTTAAAAGATGACAAAGTTAGAAGTGTGGATCTGGGTTCTTTCTGGGAAAACTCCCCCTGCTTCAGGGGGACCAGATGTTGTCCTAAGATCTATAGTTTGCCATGTCAGTTGTACTGTTCCAGGCTTTCACGCTGTTGTAACACTCAGAAGAGTTCTGTGGTTTCAGAGAGCGGTCACTCTTCGCAGATAGCTAAATAAATAAATAGCGGGCCTCATGGGTCCAAACAAGATCTGGGTAAGTTTCGGCCTTGCTCACCTCTTTAAGGTCAAGGTAAAGTCCAGAATGAGATAAACGTGATGGAAGGGAAAAATCAGGGTGTTTCCCTACCACGTGTTGTCTCATCTTTTGCCTTACACCCAAGGTGGCTTTTCAGAGATTCTGCGAAGTGGTTGTGCTGTATGAGAATCTCTAAATGTAGTGGCAGAATGCTTGTTTCAGCTTTCTCAGCGCTGAGCGAGCCGCCCCTGCGCGGGGTGTGTGACTTGGCTGGGGAGCGCAGGAAGGAAGGGTGGATCTGCTGGAGGTTTCCTGTCTTGCCGCGCGTACGGATGCACGCTGCCGCTCTTGCACTTCGCCTGCGGCTTCTGCAGTGTCAGAACTGGGGCCCTGAGAGCAGGGCCGGAGCGATGGTTCCCTACCACCTTAGGCATTAGCCATCAGTAAAGAGCAAGGCTTCTCTTTTCCCGGAGAAGCGCTGCTTCCTCAGAAGAGGAGCGATGGAAAGGAGACCACTGGAAGTTTCTTTTGGCTGCTTTGCTGGTTTATTACTGAAAGGACAATGAATGAGCGACCTGTCTGACTGGGCTGGCTCGTGTTTCCTTCTCTCCTGCTGTAGGATTGCTGTGTACCGATTATTTTCCATCCAGCATTGCCTGTGTTTGTAGGTCCCGGCTTTCACGTGCTATTTTCAGGTTTACATGTGTGCTATGCGTTGCTGTGTGGGACAGAGTGCAGAGGCAGCCACAGAAGGACCAGAGGAGCGTTTTGTGTGCCCAGTGTTAAAGGTTATCCTCACAACTTTCCCATCTGCAAACAGTCAGAGAGGCCTTGCTTAAACACAGCTGAAGCTCCGGCTGGCCGCCGCCCCGGGTGCCCTCCGTGCCGCGTACGGGGATGTGCTGGGGAGGTGTCGCTCTGTCCCTGCAGCTGGCACGCCTGAGCCCCCCGGGCTAGGAGGACAGGCAAGTCACAAAGCCGTAGCAGAGGCCCACAGGCAGAGAGAGCACGCGCCCTCTGCACCAGCATTCCTGCCGGTCACACGCCACTGCTGACTTCTTGCCAGTGACTGTACCTGACAGCTCAGCTTCCTATGCCGCTTTTAACTTGTGTTGCTGAATTCCTGCGCCGCTGATGTAACTGTGCTGGCACTGCGTCTGGGTGAACAAGGTCTGTACCCTGTCTGTAACATCCACCGTTGAGTGAAGGCATCCTTTTCATGGCCGTAATGTACCCTGGGTCCAAACAGCTACTCACTTCTGAAAATACAGAAAGAAGTGGTGATGCATTGCTGCAGTTTTCTGCTCTTTACTCTTCTGCCTTCCTGCAGCTCTACCCATTTTTTCTGTTTGCCAGCTGTAGCGAGGGAGAGTCTGGAAGGGCTCTGGGCATCGGGCTTACGCCTCCAGTAGATCCTGCCTGCGTTTGTGCTACCGGTGTCGGAGGGGCAGAGGTGGCTGCATGGCACTCAGCCTCTTCCCTGATGGCTGGACATGTTCACATGTGGACTTCCTCCTTTTCAAGAAAAAAAAACGTTTAATGTTTTCTCCTTGGGTCCCACTACCTTGCTGCGGCGGGCTCTGTCTCTCCTGTCAGCAGCGGCGTTCAGAACAGCTGTGAGTGTTTAAATCCTGTCTGTAGTATGCGCAGCCACTGCGGGAAGGGTCTTCTGCCCGAGTTGCGTGGTGTCTGCTGGGTCTCCAAGGCGTGCAGTCAGCGTGTCGCCGCGGCTGGACTGAATGCCCAGGGATCTTGTGTTTAAATACCTATATACTGTGTTTGTTCTAGACACTGTACATATATGTGGTTTATAGTTTTATTTTTCTATATAAATATATCTATATATTAAAAAGTGCACTAAATGTGCCCCGTATGCTCTCAAATACAGAGGGTTGTTTGCATGAAACGGGTTGTTCTGGGAGCAAACAGGATTGTTGATCTCCGAGTGTATTATTCATGGGGGGTTTCTTTTGTGGGAGCGAGGGAAAGAGGCTGGTTGAGGCATATTTCCATTTCTGGTTTTCTAAGTCAGTTTGTATTTACGCAGACCAAGGGGAATTCTGTTAATGGGTGTGTGTTTTTTGGTTTGCCCGATACGATCTGTCTGTTGTCAGGCTCGGTCACGTAGTGCTGCTCTTGTGAGCTACGTGAAATTGGGCGCTCTGTCATCTGAAGACTTACCTCGGGCTGGAACCAAGTTCTGGGGAAGGATGTGTGCTCACGCGAGTGAGAAAGTGAGCTGCCCGTGAGCAAAACTTAATGCTGGGGGCTGTGCTTAGTGGTGCGCAACTGGTCTTTGAGCAATGAACAAACCGGTACTACTGTCAGCAACGGAAGAGAGAGCCTTGTCCTGTTCCTTCTTTCCTTTTCTTGTAGGGATGATGCGGAAAAATGCAGTTGTTATTCAAACAAATATGTGTTATGTTACTATAGCCATAGCGTTACTCTTCTGTCTGGAATACAAAATCTGATAAATCCCCTCAAAGCAGAGAAATGCAGAGATTGCCCGTGATAAACGTTTGAAGTTCACGCTATATTGCATCTAACGTGCCTTACTCTTGCACTGGTATCAGGCTTGGGTATGCAACAGCCACGTGCAGCTGGCTGCATTTCAAATGGATGAAATTGCAGTAAAATATCTGGCTTGGACAGGTGAGTCAGCAGTGATTCACCCTGGCGTAACGCGCCGAGGAGGAAGTTGGGTTAAACACGGGTGAAGTAGGGCAAATCGCCATCAGACTGAAGCTGAGCTCTAGTTTTATTTTGTCAGACTGAATTATGATTTTGTTTCCCAGTTTTGCATTCTTGGGGCTGTCTTTCAGGGATGCCTCTGAATTCATGCTTCCAGTGGATTTGCACAAACGTGTCTCGGTCACACGAGCAGACTGTAGTTAGGTGTACAAATATGGGATTCGGCGTTGAAAACGATGGTGGCTCAGCCTGCAGATTGCTAGGAGCTGGAGAGCAGCTTCGTCTGTGAGGAACGCAGGTGTTGATGCCCAGCTCTAGACACATCTGAAAGTGTGACCAGATACTGGGCAGGCTGCACGGTGGTGCGCTGCGCCGCTCGCTCCCGTTCCAGGCTGTCTGTGTGGTGATGCAGATCCGCTCAGGATTAGCTGCTCTCACGAACCTGGCACCTCCTCTGCCCCGGTGCCGTGCGAGGTCCCCTGTTCCTGGAGGTGAGCACCCTCTGTCCTCTCCCAGCTGAGCTGCCTTTATGGGCTCTCCTCCTGTCCCCGTCAAAGCTCAGCTCCGCGGCGGCGGCGAGCACAGCCACGGGGGCTCGTGGCGGGCAAAGGAGAGTAACCTCTTCTCTGGACAGCTATTCGCAGGCTGCACGAGTGCACGTGCGTCCTGAGGTAGAAACCTGCCCGCAGGGCTCAGCAGTGATGGATTATTAAGGGAAGTGAGAGCTGTACCCTGCAGGGATAAAGTACTTGTATACCTCTGTAGCTGCACTCAGTGAAAACTTCAGTCTGTGGAGCTGTTAGGGTTAAAAAAAAAATGATGCCACAAAGCTGGTGAGACGGTTGCTTTTCCTGCAGTTGCACAGTGAGGCTCTTCCAGAGCAGCTGAACCGGGACGGCTGCGTTTCTAGCGGTTAGCGTTTTTGACTGATGCTGCTTTGATACGGTAATTCTCATTTGGTTGAAATGCTGACTTGTCTTCTCTCCCCACATCAAATCACTGAAATCATAAGAGAATCACATGCCAGAGCTGCAGAGGAAGACCACATCACTGTCAACTTGCATGACCTTTAAAGCTGCCTTTGAATTCTGTCTGTGGACGGCAGCATGTCGCAGCTGTGCACCCTCCTATTGCACCCGCTGGACCCCGGCTCGCTTCCTCGCTGTTCTGACTCTTTAACCCATTGCACAACAGCCTTGAAAGCCCGTTTTCTTAACTCAGCTTTACTGAAAATTGCAAAGAGCTACTGGCTGGGTAGTTCCTGAATGGGAGCAATTGAAATCTGGCACCCGGGACAGGGCGGTGGGAGCTGCGGGGCGGAGGTGATGGGAAGAGGTGCTGTGGCTGGGAGTTCTCCCCCCGTGAGCCCAGCAAGGAGCAGACTGGCGTTCCCACTCAAAGGAACTATTTTCAAAGGCTGTAGGGAGTATCAAAGAGAGGACAGCACCCAGGCAGATGAGCTTTCCACTGGACATCGCTGTCCTCCCAGTGTAACCTGGCCCCCTGGCCAGCAGGGATGTGGTACAGACAGGGGAAACAGGCCAGTCCTAGGGTTTTGGGCATCTCGCGGGGTCTGGTCATTGCGTTCCCCACCAGCCTCCAGATGGGCTGTCCCTGGGCTTGCCGTGAGCTTGTTACGGCTTCTGTTGATCTTGGTCTGGACCTGAAGGTGAATTGCTAGATATTCTCACGGTCTTTGTGCTCTTTTTCTACCTACAATATGCAAGGAAATATTGACTGATCAGTTTTTATTTTGCAGCTTTAAAATCAATACTATAAAATTTAACTTCCCCTTGTGTTTTCTTTTAAATAACTTTTTTTTTTTATGCCCCTACTATTTTTTGTCTACTACTAGGGATCTTTTGGTTTAAATAAATTATTAAAAAATATAACTGTCAGAACCAATTCCTGGAAGCATGATTTGGTTTGGGAGATCTGAAGAAAGGTCTGGAATCCAAAAGCTTGTCCAAGCGTTCCCCCTCAACTCCAACTTTCCCTGCCTTGCTCTGTCACAGACAGGACAATCCCACAGGCCACTCAGACCAGTACTTTTTTTTTTCCCTAAATACTATTTTTTAGTTTCCTTTTTGCAGCTGGCCAGTGGGAGATGAAGATGAGGGCACAGCACTCCTGCTGACAGTCTGTATTGAGAAGGATTTGGCAGGGTAGCGCTGAGGAATCTGAGCAGCCTCTGCGCCTTTCCCTCTGACCTGGCCGTCACATCCGAGGAATAACTGAGTCGAGTGTCTCTGCTCTGTGGGTCAGCAGTCAGACAAGCACGGCTCCTTGTTTTCCCACGCCCCCAGCCCCTGCTGTCAGGGCCGTGGCTGGCGAAGGGCGCAGCGCTGCGTGACCGTGCCACGCGTCATCGCGAGCGTCGCTTTGTCCTGCAGCTCCACGTGTAAGGCTTCCTGCGCTCTGCTCCACCCAGAATGGACCTGGATGGCTCCAGGTAATTAGCTTGTATCTTTGCTAATTGTTTTTATCCTCTCTGTTTCGGGTGTGATCTTAAGGAGTAGGGAGCACCTGTTCTTCTCAGGCCCAGTTAATTGCTCCTGGCGATCCTGTTTGATAGCTGGAGGTTTACTGGCTTTCCTCCAAGCTTGCTTAACTAACACTGCTGATCAGAACAGTATGCGGAGCTACGGATGTGTACTCAGCCTTTTCAGATCTCATTTAATTTCTGAGGCTTAACAGGATTTGTCAGGCCAAGTAATTTCCACCAAGATGAGTGACAATCACGAAGGACATGGAGAAGGGCTCATTAGAGCAGCAAATTCAGAATTATGCATAAAGCAGCAATAACTGGTCCCAGTAAATTCCCTCAGCATTTTGTCACCAAATAGCTCTCCTAATTGAATGTCGGAAGGGAACATTTTTTGCCCGTCTTTCCAAGCAGAAAATGATCAAATGCCCACCAACCAGGACTGGGCAATTATTTTGCAGACCCCACTGCCCCCTAACGCAGAAGTACTCTCCGAGTGCAAGGACCGAGCACAATTTCTCCAGCAGCCTTCACTCCTTATGTAGGCTGGAGATGTCCTCTTTGTGTTTTTCTCAACCTGAGTGAATACTTGAAAGGCTGTTGTTGAAAATGAGACAAAGGATTTATGATGATGCTCCTGGCTCTTAGCAGTACACATCAGCATGCAAACCATGGCAAGACTTTACACACACAAAGCTCAAAGCGTGTGTCCTGTGTTCAGTGGGCTGTTGGGCTGGGATTCCGTTGGGCTGGGGTTTATCTTCAGCTCCAGGTGCAGGTGAGTGTGTTAGATCTATGTCAGGATCCTTCTTACACCTGGTTTTAAGAGAAAAAATCTTCAAGATTAGTGGTTTACACACTGGTTTTATATTTTGTGCTAAAGTATTTCCCAAATCTATGAGGTTAAATAAATAGAAGATACATTTTGCACTGCCCAGATCACTGCATTGCCTCGTTCTTACCGTTACACACCCTACAGCTCCTTCCTAGTGAGTGAAAGATCTTTTTCAGAAAGGCCAAGCGCCGTCTGCACTGTCTCTAATCAGATGGACATTGGGTGATGTTTGTAGAAATATATTTTGTGGAGGAGGATTGATGGGGAGAAGAAAAAGGCCTGTCAGGTGTTTCTTAAATTTACATTTATTTCTCCAAGCTGATTTTGGGAGAAGAAACAGTCTACAGTTTTTAAAAAGAACAAATGCATTTTGACACATCTAATTCAATGTCTTCTTTTTTTTTTATTTTTAAATCAGACTGGTTTGCTTGACTTGCAGCGCTTCTAATTTTTCATAATTTTCAACAAATTAAAACTCACATTGGAACAAGAAGAATACCATCTGTCACCTCATAGTCCTTAAAATCAGATTAGTGGTTTATTTTGGTTGAGGAACTCTCCCCTGAGCTTTGTTTGTCAGCTTCTTTCATAAGCTGGAGATGTGCCTGTGAAAG
Organism: Ardeotis arabs; assembly: GCA_011801015.1. Lineage (NCBI taxonomy): Eukaryota > Metazoa > Chordata > Aves > Otidiformes > Otididae > Ardeotis > Ardeotis arabs. The sequence continues at coordinate 49,412 of JAAGAY010148426.1, forward strand.
GTGTACTTACACCGGAGGCTGGCTGTCAGGTCTTTGATACCAGTGACTGCAGTTTGTTGGTTCAGAGAGTTAATAAATATCTTCGTGACATGTCATGAGCTGAACCAGGGAGAAAGGTGGGAACTGTAGTGCCGCTACTGTAGTTTAAGAGGTGTTTAAAAGGCTAAAACTGAGAACACCAACAATAAAAGTAATTTTTATTGAAGCACAGTTCCTTTGTCTGAAATACTTATTTCTTTGTGGCTTATTTTCTAACAAAACTTTCATGATATGGTAAGTACTTGTTGGGAGTTGGGTGAGCTGGATCATTTCCCAGTGCATTTGAAAATAATGAGAGATGCATTTTGTATCCCCAAAACTTCCTCTGAAGATTCCCACTCCTTATGCAGGTCCTTTCTTTTAAGTAAATCTTTTGTGCGTGTTACAGTGCTGCTAAAATACGTCTTCCCAGAAGCTCACCAATAACACGGTCTGGCTGAAATGCCGTGCATTTCTCATTTGGGGAAAGCTGCTAATTAATCTGGATGTGCTTGGCCGGGCTATAAATACGTGCCTGCCGATACGCGCTGTCAATGCGAAGTCGTTTAGATGGCATAAATTGGTTTCGTGTCATTTCACATCACGCAGTGTGGCACCTGAAGTGCTGGGACGCCAGCTGCTCTCTGGAGATAGGAAGGACATATGCATTTCTGATTTTTATTTCATTTTTTTTTTAATGTAGGAAACGAGGTATAATAGCTTTACAATTCAATGCCATTTCCCTCTTTGTTCCAGAGTGGCAGGGCAGTGTTGCTGGGTTTTGGTTTTTGTTTCTGTTCAAGGGAGTATAGGAAGCCAGTGACTGCCTGCTAATTAGAGCCCCCATTTGGCTGCGGGTTTTGTTTTATTAGAGTGTTTGGAGACTGTAATTAGCTATCAAGCCAGAATAAAGCTGTATATCTCCAGCCGTACTTAATCAAAAACTGTGCCTGGGTTGCTATTCAGTTTTTTGTTTTAATCTGAGGTTGTCTACATATTGCAATTTGAGTAGCTGCAGGGTTTTTCCCACCCCCTCCTCCTTTTTCCCTTTTCAATCTGTTTGTTCTTTGGGCCAGAGCAGCTCGGCTGGGCTCTCGGGACACCCAGGTGAGGTGCGTTCACACTGGGTGCGGGGTCTTCACAGTTCTCCTCATCAAAGTTAACGGAAGCAGAACTGGGGGAAGCTGTGTCCCTTGAGACATCCTTTGTGACTTTTATTTCCAGTCATATCAACCAGGAATCTCATAAACGAGACAGCGCTCTGAAAGAGCTCTGGAGAGCTGGCAGCATGTGATAGTTGTATTTGTGGATCTCACCCGAGCAGCGTGGGGAATTCTGTCCTTGCAGTATGATTCTGGAAATACACCTAAACCAACGGAGACGTGCTGCTGCATTTCACTGCCTGGATTCTCCTTCTGGTTCAGCTGCACTGGAGAACGAACCGGGGATGGGGGGCAACGTTTTCTTCCTTTTTCCCTGCGTCATCTGCTTCTCAAGGAGATCACCACCTTGGTTGTGGCCGTGGAGTCCGTAAAGCCGCACAGAAACCTGCTTTGGCTTTACCAAAGCACTTTGTATGGCACCGCGTACTCTGGCAGGTTTGGGCTGTAGGTGCACCCGTTGCTCTCGGAGCAGATGTGACGTTCGCAGTGCCCGCGTTTGCCTCGGAAGCTGCTGGCAGCCAGGCAGCAGTGGGGGAGAGAGGGAAAACGTGAGTTGTTGTTTCTGTGGCCTTAGTTTGGATCTGATGGCTCCTGTTTATCTTTGCCTTTTCTAATCAGCTGCTTTCTGGCAGCTTTATTTTTAATGTTATATCAAACTGGTGGAAGTAAAATGAATGCACCCTCACTGTACTCATGTGATAGCAGGAACCGAATGGGAAATGTGCTGGCTGCAGCAGGATCAGGCCCCGGCTCCACACTAATGAATTTGTCAATGAAAATACAGCTGAAAATGAACTTTCCAGGTTTACGAAAGAATATTTCATTGAAAGCTATCAGATAAAATACAGGATGTTAAGTAAGCAACCTGTTCTTTACTGGTTTTACAGCCAAATCTGTGGTTTGTGTGTGGTAGGACAGCCTGTCAGTTACGCGCAAGGGCGGAAATCTGCTGCAGCCACTGAAAAGAATGGCAATAATTCATATTACACAGCCTGATTATATCAGTTTCCTAGCCAGAAAATAACTTTGCTGAAGAGCCTTAGTCTGTTCTAGTGTCTCCCAGCACCTCTGAGAACCCAGGTCTCTGGTCCATGCGTGACATCCCTTACTGCGGGGCTGCCCCATTTGAGAATTCCTGGGATTTGCATGTAGAACACCCCTGCAGCCCAGGCTCATCAGCGCCCGTGCTGCGCAGTGGGCAGGGCCTGGCGACTAAAGAGGACTCTGAGGACGCCTGTGACTCTGGAAGCACAGTCATTTGTTTTCTAAGAAAGGTATGGCAATAATATTAATAAAGCGGAGCCGTTCTGGCCAGGTGCTCTCAGCGCCACCTCTCACTGGGGACATCGCTGGTTTGGTTGCTGTGGCCCCCTCCGCGGCTGTGTGCAACCCTTCTCTGTAAACCAGTGGGGCTGCTCTTCAGAACCAGTCTGGGTCTTGCTGCAAGCGCTGCTGGCCTCCAGAGCTTCATCCCGCAATACAGAGAGAGCATTTAGCAGTTGGAGGATCTCCGGGCGGAAGGCGCTCGCTGGCAGGTCCTGCTCAGCGCTGCCTCCAGCCCGAGCAGCTCGTTTCACCTGACAGGGCTCACCAGGCTCTCAGTTCTTACCGTCATCCCCGTCACTTCTCTGTGGCTCTGTTCCAGTCTGTTTTCCAAGGAAAAGCTGTCAGCATGGTACGCTGTGTCCCAGCGATGCTTTCTCTCGTTTCTCTCTGCCGGGAGCAGCTGCTCGATGGAGGCAGCAGACGCAATTGCAGGGTGCGTCCCTGGGCACTGGTGCTCAGCATTCACGCTGTGACTGAACGCTGCCCTCAGGTCTCTTCCTTCACTGGTCATAATTTACAGTATCACCTCACCCCACGCTGCCAGGAAAAAAAAATGTTTAGCAAAACAATCAAACATGAAACACTTTGTCCAAGAGCTGCTATTTTACATGCCAGTTCTGCTGGCATTCTGAAGAGCTGTGCCCTCTTGGACTTGTACTCTAGGCTACTTCAGCAGCTCTCCCCGCCACGCCCCCCTTTTTGGAAGAAAGTTAGCAGTTTTTGAATCTTAGATGAGAATATAAAAAATGTGAAGCTCCCTCCACATGTAACTCTTAGCTGCTGGGTTCAGTCACTACTCCCTTTAACTTTTTAAGAATTTTACCTTAACTGTTTAATTATAGGTATGTGTTTGCTTATTTGTTTTATCTTAACTTTTCATTTCAATGCACAGTCTGTTCATGATCAGGATTAATGCTACTTTTTCCTCGTGATTATGTTTGTATAGACTACTCCTCTTCTTAGGGTGCACCTGCAGTTCCTGAGGTTTCTGTACAGCATCTTCGTCCACTCGTCCATCACATCTTAATTCTTCTATCATTTATTTTCTAGATGCGTTTTTAATCCTCTGATTTTCCCCCCTGTGAGCTCTATCAGAGCTATTTTCACACAAAAATAACTTCTATCAGGTATCCGTCTGTGGCTAACGCGTGTCCCACAGCTTCTTCGTTCAGTTGGCTGCATTTTCTCCTCCATTTATGGAGCTACGTTGCATCCCTGCTCTAGTAAATATTGGGATTTCTCCCCATTGTTTGCTATTTTTACACTGAGAAGAAGAAAGGATAAAAGTCCAACAAACTCATTGTTACTGCTAATTCTTCCTTCAGTGTCTCTAAACCCTGGACGTCTGCCCAGCTCAGCCCTCCCTCGCTGTCCCCACGTTGGCCGTGCCGTCCATCGGCAGCGCTGGAAGGCGGGCAGGCTCCCCCACCCCCTCTGTCTTGCTCCCAGCAGGCTCCAGCAGCCCACAGATGCTACAAATTGCCACTAAGCACCCCACCAAGCACCACGGGCACAATCCAGCTCGCTTACCCGCCTCGCTCTGCTGCGGCCAAGGATGTCCCCGTCCGAGCCAGTTCTTGCCAATCCCCCTTTGGTTACAGCGGCAGAAGCACGCGGGGTGGTGCAGGCGCCCGCTGCTCTGCCAGTGCCGCACTGTGTCGGGGAACGTCACGGCGTGGACTCCGGTGCGGGTGGGTTCGCTACAGACCAGCCGTGTCTGCAGTGCTTGCCCAGCATCATTTTTCCATACACAAGCGGTGATGTTTCCGATCTACTTCAGACACAAACAGGAAAACCTTCCTTCCGGACGAGGAAAATAGCGTTACCTCATCTTGTGATACTATTCTTTACAGCGGTGTTTTATTAGAATGGGTGTCGGACACAACTCCAAGAGGTTAAGGACCTTGGTCCAAGGTCTTTGAGCCCTGGAGAACGGGAGGAGTATCCCCACCACGACCGCACTGCAGTTAGGAATTTGGCTCGGGAACTTAACGGCCTTAAGTGTGAAGCGTCAGGCCTCGCAGAGAGCGCTGATCAGAGCTCTCTAAAGGAGTGACAGTGGAGGATTAAGGTCCTCCACCCTGCGGAGCTACGGAATACACCTCATTACATTGCCTGGAACATGTCTATGTTTGGCAGTTTTAATAACTTCATTTTCTTAATTCTTACAGACTTCCCCTAAGGAGATTGCAAGGTTGCTTGTAGTCATGTAAACAGAAAAATACTTTTTAAAATACATAAAGTCAAAGTTCTTCTCATTAGGCTGTGTGTCAGTTCAGAGGCTAATCTGACAAGATGTTAAAAATACTAAATGCCTAAAGAAATGGAAATATTTGCTATATGTTGGAGGGTGTTCAGGCCTCAGTGACCTAATCCCGAAGTCCTTGGTGCCTGGTTATTGTACTTGTGTTGCTGATTCTCGTACCTCCGTCAATCATATCCTTTCAAGCCGATCTGTTCCCCACTCTTCCCCACACGTTTCAACAGAAGGATCCTGCCTAAACTGCCTTCAGCAATTCGGTACTGAGCAATTCACTGAACGGGGTCGTATCCCTCCCACAGGCCTAGTTACAGGGGCAGGTGCTGACGGCTTCCGACAGGGAAGGTGGCACCGTGTGGGTGAGCAGCTCCCAGACTCTGGGTCCAGCTCCGTACCGACACCATGCCCCTCCTTGCGGGTGGGGAAGGACTTGCCAAATCTCCCTGCCGGGGCTTCCCCGGAAGGTGAACCAGGCTATCAGTACATCGAGGTGATTTCCACTGGGTTTTTGTGGTTGAATGGAAATTTCACTTCACCACTCAAACCTATAGAGGGGAATGAGTAGTGTTTCCCTCTGAGATGTCTCTGCTGGCTGACAGGCAGGAGAAGACACGGTGGCCGTGGCTTGTGTCAGTGCATGTGTTTGCACGGCACTCTCAGATCCCACAGAAACTGTCATGTATTCTGCTGCCTGGGTCATTTGGGTTTGAAGGTAAAATTTGAAGGCAAAAGAAGTCGAGAGTTAGAAGCGGCTGTGCCTCGGTCCGGGTCTTGGGAGCCTTTTTGTTAAGCTGCTCCTGAACACAACACCGCGTTGTCTACCAGTTGTGCAAGTTACAGTTCAGTCCACAGAGTCTGAAACGCCAAGACAGAACCAGCTATCCTGAGGTTTTTGGAGCTGTTACCCCTACAAAGAAACCTTTTAAATGAATATTTTTGCCTATGGGCTCTATAGCACGTGCCCCGTAAGTACATTTATAGTTCCTGCTGAACCTCAAGGAAAGGATCGGAGCACTGAACTCGGGTCAATGATTTCTCCTTATTTTAGCTGAGTTTGGAGGTGTTACAAAGAAACCCCACTTGGAGCTGAACAGCAAGTAAGAATGCTCACTGGTACGTAAAGCTTGATCTAGACTGCATCAAATGCCTACAGTTTTATGTGTCAGTAGGTAAATCCAAAGCCTCTTATTACCAGAAGTGATAATGGCACACAGTGCGTTACAAAACAGGCGGCACGCTGTTAAGGTCTGCAGGCGTTAAGCGCCGTGCCCTGCGAAGGCATCGCTGAGTCACGGGTGCAGCATCTGCCCACGTTCCAGCGCCCCACAAGCAAACGCGAAAGCGGCGAGGGCAGCTCCGGGCTCTGCTTCTCGGCTGCTCCCTGCAACGTGCCTAAAGAAACACCTTCACGGATGTACAGCAATATACTTTTTAAAGTTGCATGCAGTGTGAGGTACATAAAGTAAGTTAAATAACAAATATCTGTTCATAAAGTGTCATGTTTTATTTATAAATATGTTTTATTTAAAATACATGTAAACCCTATGCAACCTCTCAGGTCTATGGAGTACAGTCTGGCATTTTCAGCTTGCCTCCCGTGCCTGCTTAACACAAACCACCACTGCACAATTTGACCTGCATCCCTTTAATCTGACACCAGTGGGAGTCCCTGGGGAAGGACTGCACCCAGCAGGCTCACGCTGAGCCGGGATCAGCGACCGGGATCTCCCGCTGGCACGGCCCTTCTGCGAGGTCTGCCACACACTCCTGTGGGAGAAGGGCTAAGCCCAGACAGGTTTGAGCGGATGGAGAAGGACTAAGTCCAAACGGGTTTGATGGGATGGAGAAGGACTAAGCCCAAACGGGTTTGATGGGATGGAGAAGGACTGAACCCAAATAGGTTTGATCAGATGGAGAAGGACTAAGCCCAAACGGGTTTGATCAGATGTAGCCAAACTAAACAAATGGGGATTTCTGGGGTGTCACACGAGCAGCACTGTCCTGACAAGACCAGAAAAGGAGGGAAGGGCTACAGGGTGGGGTTTTGGGGGTTTGGTGGGTTAATTTTATGAATTTGGTGGCAGAGACCCATATGCCAAACCACTTACTGTAAAATCCTGGCTCCTCTGAAATCAATAATGAAATTGCTCCTGTTGACTTCTGTAGAACCAGGATTTTAACACTCTGTCTTTTGCTTGAAGGAAGTCATGACCTTTGATCCAGCTTAGATGAATGTTTATAACTAAACTTTAATTTTGTCAAGTATTTCTTGATGAAACACTTCACAAAATAGGTGTTATGCATTTCATCACCTGAACCTTACCCTTCACCTCCGGAGGCAGAACATGAGGGCTTCAGGGTGTGTTTAGGAGGCACGGTGGCACGAGAGTACAAAATGTCAGCAAATGAACCTCTTGGCTGGTAAGCCTTGATGACTGTGATGACTAATGTTTTACAGCCTGGCAGTGGAATGGAACTTCCTTCTGGATCTGTGTCTCATTTTAAATATGCTTCTTAGATTGGACTTTGTAGCGTTACCACAGGTAGACGTGGCTGCAGAGCTGGGGACGCTCGTACAGCCGCTCCTGCCCGAGGAGCTTTCTGTGACATCTCTTCAGCGATGCTGATGGACCACACTGCGCTGCCACGGATCAGCCACTTGCAGCTTCCCATAAAACAACCTTCAACAACTGGAAAAACAAAAGGGGAACAAATGAGATGGGAAGCAGCGATCAGCAAGCATGGGCTGCCTCGTTGTTTTTTTAGTTTTAAATCTTGCTCAAAGCAAAAGTCGTGGTGTTGAAAATTGAGACCTCAGCAGTCTTGCAGCTGAACGTGGCAAGAGAGATTTTATTTTAAGAAAGGCGTGTTTAATTGTTTCTAAAATGTTTCAAAGGTTATAAAAGTCTCTAGCCAATAATACTGTTTCAAAATGCACTATAAATGCCCAAAAAAAGCCTAGTGAGGTTGGTTTACTATGCTTAAAGCTTTATGGAAAAATCTTTCACCTGAAACTTAATGAAAAACAAGCATAACTTAATAAAAATGGGTATGTAAGGCAGGAGGATGTACTAGTTTGCTGATGTTCAGCTCACTATATAATGAAGGACATTTTGCTTTACTGAAATTCCTGCTTCAGTGTAACGGGGATCTGATGGAGAACAAGACGAGAATAATACATGTACAAAGGATTATTTTTTGTAGGAATAACACTTTAAGAAAACTTATTTCCCCTTTTATTCTATTAAAACTGAAAATATGTGTAGCGCTTCTCATTTTCAAATTAAATTTACTTTTCTGTTAAAGAGCATTTCAATAGAGATTTTGTCTGTTTGGAATTAAAAAAAAAAATAAGCCCTAATATTTCTAGTAGGCCATTTCCAACATTTGAAACGAAACAAGCTTTTTTTTCCCAATTGAGACAGGGGTATTTAAGCAGCATTAGATTCATCTAAAATACCTTACTCTTCCTGTGAAGCCTCAGAACTGTAGTCATGCTTTTAAATAAATTCATAGGTTGTTAAAAACCATTCCAAAGAGGAACGTTTCTATTACTGGTTCTCATAAAGCTAAAATGCCTGTTCCTGTCATAAGAATTTCAAATTGCAATTAGGAAAAAAGTGTGGTGACTTTTTGTGTGTGTGTGTAGTATCATTTAATTTAAATGGTGTTGACTTAAAATCCTGCTGGGAAAGATTCTGAAGTGCTGCGGCTCTTTCACTCTGTAACAGAAACACTCCTTGAGTGTTCCCTGAGATGGGGTTGCTTCTGCAGTGCTTGTTCATTCCCATGTGAAGGAAAATCCTATCCAGTTTATTGTAAATATGATTGGAAATAATTTTGATATTATTGGAAATAATCCCTGTTGAACGAAGCTTTGGTTTATGACTGTGCTTTCTTCTTCAGGCATAAAGAAAATCCCTATTAACAAAACATCTTAAATTTCTTTTATGATGGCAGGGTTTATCTGGTGTTACGTTAAACTTAGGCAGGCCGTCATGCTCCTCAGAACGTCTCAGAAAGGGCTGAGGATAAAACCTGAGGACTGATGGCAGACTATTTGAAACACTAAATGTGGTTGAAATAAAGGGAAAAATTCCTGTGCATAAAAGCCTATTCCAGACAGCTTCATTCTACTAAAATTGCCAGTGGAGACAGCCAGGCGATAGTCAAAGATTTTAGCTTTGGACATACCGAATCAGCCTGCTGCTCTCTACGTTTGTCCTCCAACAAATGCTCAAGCGGTCACTCGGGCTCAGTCTTCCTTCCCCACTCTCTGTCTCCTTTCACAGCGCTCCGTGGGTTGGCTGGGGCGGCAGAGGCAGCGCGTGGCACAGTGTCCCCTCGCCCGCAGTGCTGGTGGCCTCCGCCTTCAGCATCCCCGGCGCCCAGCCCTTGAGCACCGGCGGGGCTGGGACTGGGCGCCTTTGCCCACTGGTAAATGCACTCAGGAAAGCAGCTGAGTGAGTAATAAAACAGCAGGAACAGTGGAGGAGGAACTGCGGGCTAGTTTAAAATCAACAATTCCTTGGGAAGTACCGTGGCAGGAGCTGCTATAGCTGTTTCCCTTGATCACGTATCTGTGAAGTGGTTAGTACAGCTGATGGCAACAGCTCCGCACTGCAGAGACCCAGACGTGGCACCTCTTTTCCTCCCATCTGTTTCCCATTTCAGATGAAACGGGGATACCTTACGATGAGAATAGGCTGTACGTTCATCTCTGCCTGGCTCCAGACCTTTCAATGTAAGAATCTCGGAGGATCTGACTCTGGATAGATCTTTTTTCAATGTGAACAGTTTGTTCAACAAAAAAGTTGGGTTTAAATTAAGTTGAATTAACTAAGGAGTTTGGCTGAGAAGTATTTTTTAAAACTAAAATTTCATTTAAATGGTTTTCAATGATACACTTTGATATTTTCTTTCAGAGACTGAGCTGAATTTAATAAAAAAGATTAAAACAGTAAAACAATTATTGGATAGGAACAGAAGCTTTTTTCCTGTTTTCCTGATGAAAGTAAGAGGGTTTATTGCAGCATTTTCTTTGCCTCTAAACATTTCCTCCCCACACCTCTGTTTTAACAGGCAGCACAGGAACATAGGTATCACATGAAGCTGGCTGTCGTTCCAGCCTCTGAGCAACCACTCTTCCTAAGCGCAGGGATTTTCAGGGTGTGTATGCATGCCTGCGTTATTTAATCCCCTTTCTTATTACTTTATCTTACAGTACTTTGCAAGTCAGGAAATAAAAGGTAAGGCATAATCAGCAAACAGAATCTTGCTGGTTCTTTGGAGGAAGTAGAGAAGCCACAATAGAGCGGGGCACAAAACCAAAATAATTCTGCAGCTGCATTTGGATGCACTGAAGGAAGAGAGATGGTAGGGCCAGGGTTCACATAGGAAGGGAGCTGCAGGGAGTGAGGCAAAAAATGAACAGTGTGGATCATTTTGGCAATAAAGTTAAGGAGGAAAAATTTTTGAGAGATGATGTTTAAAAACAAGGGTGGGAATTAGCTAATGCCTGGTTGTAAAAAGAAGTGGAGAAAGTGGAGTCATAGCTGATTAAGAGGTGACAAACTCAGGTCAGAAAAAGGACAGCGGGTGTCAACCAAGAGTCAGCGAGGGCGGGAGGGAGGAGAGGAGCAGACACCCAGTGGTGGACTGGGGGTCAGACCGGGGAGCTATGGGGTTTTGGGATGCAGCTGAATGGAGAACGAGTCATTTGAAGACGGAAGTAGAAAAGAAGATTAGGATATAAATCTGGGTCCTTCAGGGATCTCAGCAAGAAGCAAACCAAAGAGAAGTCAATTCGAAGAAGAAAAGTGTGGGAGGCACGGAAAGACATAGCGTGTGTAGATTTAAGTACAAATATCTATAAAATTCACCAGGGATAACTCTAAATTGGTGGTGTTTTTTAATACATAAGGCACATCAGGTTATTAGACTGCTAACAGTATTCACAGAAAATTAGGCGAAGTTATTTACAATTATACAGCACGCTGGCTGATTTTACAGCTATGCCTTGATGCTCTATGCAATCTGTATACCCAGTGAATAGGTTTTCTTTAGATTTCTTTATGGCAAGACTGGAGCACGTCCATGCTTTGTTTTGAGGTCTCACGTCACAGACAACGTGCTTCAGCTGACACACCGGTTGTTGTGATAGCCGTTAGGCACGATGCCACGGGTGATGGCCAAGCACAGGAACTACCAAAGGCCAATTCTGAAATGTCGCTGTGGGCAAGTGGATTGAGGAAATAGAGACCGGAGGAAGTCGTTACTGTAACGGTCCGTGATATCCAAAACACTTGCTTTAGTGCAATAAAGATAAGCTAGCAGCAATAAAATTAATGACCCTGTGGTGATCTAATGAGGAAAAGCGTGAGAAGACCTGACTGATAAAAAAATGGAAATGGCATGTTTTGTGAAGAGCAGTTACCACTTCCAGATTGTGACGCTCTAGTCTTCTGCATATTTATGGGTAGAATATATTAATAGACTGCCACTATTAAATGCTGCAAATGATTCGTCTTGTAACCTTTATCTTTGTGGAAGGAAGGCTGCACTTTCCAGCCTGGGGCAGGATCCACCCTCATTTTCCACCCGTCCTCTTTGCTGCAGACAGGCCAGTGTATTAGCAGATTCCTACCTAGGAAACAGAAAAGATACCTTAAAAATCTAACCTCCCCCTTTAATCTCAAATATAGTCCTTATCAGTTTGTCAGCATACCACAGTTTGTTTGCAGTTCTGTTTCCCATTCGAGGTGTATGTGTGGTACTGAAGTCAGCTCACTGTAATTTGTGTTTACACAGGAAAATGGAGCTGAGGCCTTGCTGTGGTGTAATTCCATTGTGAGATCGGGACCCTGATAACCTCTTCCCTCCCTGAGCAGACTTCCCGCCCGTGCTCGAGGAGAAGTTATCACTTTTGTGCAATTAATGAGAGTTAACTATTTACCAGTATAAGTATATCCAAACAAATACGTGCAAACAACATAGCTCCATTGTCAGATTTACTGGCCTGGAGCAGGAAAGGTTTAAAAACCAGAGGAAAATCCAAAGTAATTTTTAGATGGCAACGTAATGGAACACAATCATCTTGGTGCCTGTGAAATTTATTTTACAAGACACAGTTGGTATTGTGAACGGAAGCTGAGGTGGATTAAAGGTCTTTATTCAGATGGGTGTTTGTGATTGTGCAGTCACAGCACCGTGCACAGCACTGGCCGGGGCTCGCTTGCTCGGACTGGGCATCACACAGTCCAGACACGTGTGAACTGCTGGTCAGCCCTTAGCAATACTTCAAGCTCTCTGATAACATTTTAAATTCGGTCAGAAGCTTGTCTGCGGTTTTGGGTTCCATTTTGGAGATGACGACAAAGACACCGGCTCGAGACGCTCCCGCCAAAATCCCGCACAGCGCCAGCGGGCGGCAGCACGTATGGCGGGGGGAGGGAGGACGCGAGAATAGCGGGCTACGATTGGCCCGGGTTCCCGCGGCGCCTGGCGATTGGTGCTCGCGGCCGCCCTTCTGGAAGGTTCGGCGCAGGTCGGCGGCTGGGGGCGGGCGGCATTGGTGTGCAGCGCGGGATGGCGGCGGGACGTGCGGGGCGAGTGGGCCCCTGCTCGGGTGGGCCCCACCGGGCTGCACGGCCTTGTGCTCGCTGTGAGGTGTGGGCAGCACCAGAGCCTGGCTCGAGCACGGCTGCTCAGCTTCCCTCCTCATCCACAGGCGCCTTTGTTTTCAGGCTGTGTGCTGTTTGAGAACAGAGACAAAGCATGCCCGCTCCAACAGTGGGATTTTTTTTTTGCCACTGAATTGTCACAAAAAGTAGACAAGCTATGAGGGTTGTTACTCCTGTTCAGGTAATGAAAACTCTGTTTGTCCCTCCCCTGGCTGTGAATGCCTCTCTTGGCTTCTTGGTGCTGAAGGGTTCTCTGCTGCCCTGCAGTGCACTGAAAACGGGCCTTTCAGGGACAGCTTGAAACACACGGGGGTTTGTATCAACATAACTAACAGGGTGGCTGCTGTTTGGTAGGACTACCTTCATGTTTTATTCATTAATCTCAATTTTTGTAATTTACATTCCTGTCAGTTACAGGAGAATTATGCTGTAGTTATTTTGTGTAAGTTACACAGCTTAGAGATAGCATGAGGACCTAGGGTTCCTCTCGTAAGTCTCATTTGACGTACAGCAGCAGTCCCTATTAGTTATGATAAGAGAATTTGGGACCTTACTATGAAATTATGGTCCAACTTTGCATGAAATAGCAGAGTTGTGATCTTTGGAGCAGGAAAATGAGTGGGACCCTAACAGCCCAGGCTCCTTATTTCACATCTTGAGATAACTGAGGCTATGCAAGCATCCCTGTCTGGAGCAGGTGAAGTTGTTTTTCATCCTCACCTGCTTCCCACACCCTTCTACAGGTGGTTACCGTGTCTAAAACATCACTGGGCTTCAGCTGGTATTGCTATTTGCTGAATGTAGAGCAGACAAAATCAGACATACATTGCTACATCCATTGTGTTCAGGTAATTTTGCTTTGAGTTATGTTATCAAAACTGCCTTGGGAGCAGGAGCATGGTGATGAACCTCACTGAGCACTTACCTGTTGAAGTGCTGCAGCGGTTTGCTAGCTAACAGGCTTTTGGTTACCAGATACTACTGGAGAAATAGAAATCGTTTTTAGGAAAGTCTCCTCGTATGAAGAAAGGCTCGCATGTTTCCTCCTGGGTCTGTGTGTTTGCTCATCATGCATGTTGGCCATGAAGTCAAGAATGCAGATTTAGATGTCATCCAAAATAATTCTGTAACTAATGCAATTTTAGCTGGGTTGCTTTTGCAGAAAAAGTGTTTAACATAAATGCATCAACAGCAGAAGTAATGTTAAAGGATCAAGCTTTCTTGCTCCCAGTTTCTAGTTATTTTGGAAAGTGGAAACTCTAGGAAATAGCTGATTCTTCCTAATACCTGTGAGAATTTTGGACTTTTTAGGTTCAGGTGCAGGTGTCTGCATGGCTCTGCCTTTGTTCCTGGTGGTTGTGGCTGCAGGTGGTCCGGAAGGTGTACAGTCGTGTTGTGCAGTACTGCAGTCCGACTCGTGGCCCTGGACATGACAGTTTGGTACAACTTCTCCTTCTATTTTGATTCTTTGCTATTCTTTGCATTTTTTACATTAGTCTTCTGAAATATTCCACAAACCAACATGTGAAATTATTGGAAGCATTTCTAGGAGACTTTTTTTTTTTTAAATATCAGAACTTTCACTGGAAACAAGTTATGCTTACTGAGCCAGGAGACCCAAAAATGGACTGTATGATCTGTGCATCAAAACAATAATTCTAAATGTGTTGAAAGAGAGATAATAAGTTGCCTGGGAGCAACATTAATCCTAAGCAAAATAAACACTCCGAGTTGTTTGCTGTAAGAATTCTAAATAAATGCAATGAAGGGACAGGGTTTGCTTCCCTCTAGAACACAAGGTGCCTGCAGAACCACGTGCTGCTTGCATAGTGTGAATGGAAGCATTCTGAAAAAGAGGCAAGTCACCAGCAATTAACACTGCTTTGTTTATCTTTGTACATTTTGTAACAGCTTTAACAAGCAGATAAAAGATAGACGAGACAATATAAAAATGTGCATTCTGTTTACCAAGTCCTCAGAGCTATTATTGCTTTCTTGTTACTATGCAGAGTCTTTGCTTTGGTTTTTCCAGTCTGCTGTACCAAAAAATAACAGTATTGTAATAACACAAAAGACCTTGCAGGACTGGAAAGCTGACTGAATAATTAGAATTCTATTGGAAATCGTATGATATTTTACAATATCATACCACAGATCTACTGCTTCTACTTCAGAGTGCAATACTTGATTAATTTAAAAAATATATTTATTTAAATGTCATCAAATGAACATTATGGACAGAGAAAATTTACCCACTACACTTCTAATGAGTTCCAAAGCTGACTGCACTCTCAATCCCACCGCAATTTACGTATTTCCCCTTCTGCAGTCTCGTTTACAGAGTCGCCTTCCACCACAGAAAAATAACTAAGTTTAAGGAGTATATTAAAAAGCAAACTGCAAATACGGTAAATTAAGTTGCAGAGACATGTTAATATCTCCACAAAGTTGTAACTCTTGGAAAGTTCTCGTCAGGAGTTTTTGCAGAGCTCAGCGCAGCATGCCCTTCAGCTCCTGCCCGCAGCTTGCTCCCGCAGCTCGCGGTGGCGGAGTGGAAAACAGTGGTGTGATTTATGCAAGCGAGCTTCCCGGTCATGGGGACAACTGAATTGCTTGATCGTCATTTATGCTGTGGGCTCTTCCCATGTTTCTTGAATATTGGGCACTGAAAAGTAGAGTAACAACTTAAAACGTTACGTTGAAGGAAGACAAATTCTTGTTCTGGAGAGTTTGGTTGGCTTTTGGTTTTTTTATGCGCTGTAGTGTTTGTGCTGTAAATGCTGCAGGAAACTATTCACACTTAAAAGAGGAACTTCTTAATGATAGCTTGGAAACATAAAAACCACAACTTATATAAAAGCATTCAATGAGTAACACCTGTGCTTTCTGTCAGCCATCTTAAGTGCTTAATTTTTCATGTTTGTGGTAGATCTTAAGCAGTAAAATGTAGAAGCTGTGCTGAATAATGATCTGTTATATTTGTACCATTTTTCTATTTAATACCATTTACTTACTAGAATAAAATGATCCCCCTGCCAAAGTCTTACCTACTTAGAAAGGAATAAAATTACAGAATATGTAAGCATGGGTTCTGAAGTACATAGCAAAGATTTTATTCCTTAAGTATTAGTGCCTGAATACAATCAGAATATTTTTCTGTGAAGACTTTAACTGCAGGCTGGTAACAGTGAGTCTTTTGTGGCAACAGTCATTCATTGGGTCATGATCAAAAAGCAAAGGAATGGAACTATGAAGAGAGAGACCAACTCTCTTCTTGTTCGTGTTCCCTCTTCTTCTTTTGGGGTAATTATGACGTGTTTCTGCATTCCAGAATTTAGGGAAAAAGAAGATGGGGGAGGGAAGTTAAGCCCATGTGCTTTGCAAGCGATTTGCCACGCGTGTGTCAGGCTGGTGTTAGTATTTCACTGAACGAGCCGTGCTGATTATTTTTTTCAGTTTTGTGATCGTGGCTGAGTAAACAGAATATATGCTGGTATAACCTAAAGGTGCTCATAGCTACGCAAAGATTTGCAAATCCCACCAGTGATTTACAGAGCATTGGTGATACTGAGTGGCTTACATTTCATCTTCCTGTTGAGGCCTCTAAAACAGGAGGGATAATCTGAGCTGTTATTCTAGTTTGATGATGAGATAGTAGAAAACCAGTTGTTCGGGCTGGTAACTGAGGGAATTGTTAACTTGATTCTTCTGGCCCGTGCCGGTCCAAGTTAGTACTGTTACTAAATGCTGCTGAATGAACCGTAGCCTTGTGAATGCTGTTACGGACTTTTTTTTTTTAATGAAGCAAATTTTCCATGTTCTTGTAGACAAAGTTCTTTCTAAACTTATTTTGTTATGTTCTTAAGCTGATTTTAACCATCCTTGATCTGATCTTCATTACCCAGATTCAGGATTTCTTTTAAGCAGCATTATGTAACCGATCATGAGCTAGAAAGAGCGGGCAGTCAGCCTTGTGCTTGAACTGGGGAATGCCTACAGTAGGCTCCAGCCTCGCTCCGTAAGGAATGGGACATTTTCCTCGTTCACACCAGAGCCCTCAGGCTGGCAGACGCTGAACACCCTTTCATCCTGCTGACCTCAAAAGACTGCTCAGAGCTGCAGAAAGAGGCTTTTAGTTAGATCTATGATCAAAACAGATCTGTTAGACTGACTTACCGCATCTTTTCCAAGTGTCTTGTCTGTGACCTTACAGCAAATGAATGTGGTATCTGCAGGTAGAGCATGGTCTCCTGTAATTATTGCATCTCTTTTTAGCTATGTATAAATGCACCTTCCTGGAATTCCACTTGAGAGATGAATTAAACACTAGCTTATCTCCCATGACACATATTTAAAAATACTAAAGGCTTTCAGAGGATTGGAAATTAATTATTTCATTAGAAAGTTGGCCTTGGCATTTTTGACATGGCCTACAGATTTCATCCTCTTTATCCAGAGGGGCTAAGAAAATGGTGATCAGAAACGAGAGTTGGCCTAGAGAATGTGGTAGAGAGTGATAATGTAAACACACTTGTGAGATTCCTAAAAATTCATATAATTGACATGTGCACACACATAGGTGGGTGAAATCCTTTGTTTTGTTTTGTTTTGTTCTGTTGTACCCTCTGATGTACGATGTATGGTGCTATGTTTTGGGTTTGTGGCTAAAACAGCGTCACCCACCACAGGCAGTTGAGACACGCGTGAGTGCTAATGTTAAAGCAATGTGTTGCTAGGAGCAGCTGTGTGAATATTCCAGGCAGGAATATTCTGGTGGAAATACAGTGTTTCTGTAAGAGCTGGTAAAAACCTGAGACAACCTTGGTGCATGCGGGTGAGAGAGCCGTCAGAGGGTCTGGGTGTGTGGCTCACAGCGCACAAGCCCCTGTTGGTTTCCCTGTATGAGATTCCTGGAGAATACGTCATATAGGAAAATCACAGTTAGAAATAGTCAGTGTCCATCTGGGAGATGTAACGAAAGGAAGAAGCTAAAAAATGCCATAGGACTTAGGTTCTTTAAATACCCTGTAAAATAACTTCGAAATTTTGGGGATTTCAGCTGCGTAATGTGATTACTGGTGAACCTTAGCCATGCACAGGTGTAGCTGAAATTGGTGACTATTTAATGCAAAAATCAGCTGCAGCCAGTTCTGAAGTCTAACAAAATACCCAAGAATACCTGGAGCTGATAGTGGAAAAAAAAAAAAGAAGAAAGAAAAACATACCCAACCTATTCTTAGTTTTGTCACATGGGCTGTGGGTTTGGCCCTGTTAGGGGCCGAGTTGTTTGTAGGGAAAACAAGTGGCATTAGTTGATGTAGGTTATCAAAAGAGCTACAGAGCGTTTCAAGGTGGGTGTTCAACGGAGGCATCCTGCCAGTTTTGTACACTGCTATGCTGAGGGGCAAAAAAGGAGATGTGACCTGTGGTGGTACGGGAGCGAACAGTGGGTTGGTACAAGAGTGAACAGCGGGTAAAAAGGAGGAAAGAGAAACTGGGATTTATTAATTACAGGAAATTAGGAAAAGCATGTGTCGCTGAGAAGCCAGGAAGCAAATATACACAGGTATGCTGTTTCTGATGAGTTTTCTTCGCATTCCCAATCTGTGAGATGTTCTGATAATGTTGGTTTGAATCCAGTTCAGACTCAGTTCTTCTCAAGCGAAAAATGCTGCTCTTCTGCCAGGCCTTTTACCAGAGTCACGTCAGGAGTTAAAACTGGACAGCTCGTCTGGTGATGGTTTGATCAGTATTGCCATCGTTAAGTTGGCTTGTTTTACAGCCGTGTTAGGCAGGGTGTGCAATGACAGCACCACGTTCTGGACAGAAATGTTTTGCTCTGAAAGGGAATTTTTGCTCCTTTACATGAAAAACAGCTGCTTCTCAAATTAAGAATCTGTGTTTTTTAGGGATTGTAAGGTTCTGTGTAGCAAAACGTAAAGCTTTTGGGTGTTTTTTTTTTTTTGCCATAGACGGTATTTTTCTCTTGAAGGCTTTACAGAACTCCATGTGACTGTTACATCTGAAGGATGAAGATGTTTTGCAGGAGTTGCTAAGGTGATTTTGTGGGATGGAAATGCACTGGTAATTTGCTGTTAAGTTGTTTACAGGAGACTATGAATGAAATTTCACCACCCACAGCAAGGCAAACGACCATGTCTGATATTATTTCAGAAACGTTTCAGTAGAGAAGAAAATAGCTGTACAAATGCACTATTTGCAGCCCCTGCAAGGATGATAAAATGCAATCTAGATGTCTCTAGGGTGAAGGACATAAATATTTTACCCTTGTTTCACCTCTAGCTTTTCACCTTCAGCTTTTAACTTGGTTCTTCATTTTCTTCTTTAATTTAGGGATGAATTGGCAGCAGATGATTATAGTATGGCTCTTTGGTGTGGTTTTCTGGCCTTGCAGAAGGATACAGTTGACTTACCTACATAGATCTGTTGACTTAACCTGTAGTTGCCAACAAATTGCTGGAGAATTGTGGATTTATTTTTTTTTTTCACTTATTTGAGGACAGACTTACATTTTCTTTGATTTTTTTTTTCTTTTTTTATCCTCCCTGCCCCCTCCAAAAAAAGCCAGTGTAACATAGTTCACCATCACAAAGCAATTGGCTAGTTCAGCGGCTGGACCTGGCGTCAGTGTATCCCACTGCTGGCTTTTGGTGATCTTTAGACCAATGTGGTGGTTTGGCTGTAGATGTGCTGCTGAGAAGAACCCCCAGCGGCTGCTCTCTGCCGAGAACATGCTTTCTCCCTTACGTGCTCGCATGTGCCAAGAGGCGACCGAAGGTATCTCGGCTGGCAGGCCTGCAGTCTGACTGACAGCTCGTTACGTTAATGGGACTGGTCAGTTTAATAGGACTTTCAGTCTGGCTCCTCATCAATATTTATGAACACACATACTTTTTTTTTGTAACTTAGTGTTGATTTTTATTAACCAAAAAGACCTGACTCCAAGTAGAAATATTCAAGATAAACAACATAAAATATTCACCACCTTCTGCACAGTAAGTCTGAGCGATCTGAAACCTCTCAGGATTCATAGGCTGCCTGAATCTTCTGAGTCTGCCCTGCATTCACTGTCAAATTTACCCTTATCTACAGCCTCTGTAATTAAAATGTATTTCCAAATTGTCTGAATTATCCTTTTCAGTTTCCTTTCATATTCTCGTAGTTTGTCTTTCTGTATTACTCTTACTTTTTATGCAACTTGGAAAGATGGAAGCATTCTCAAGTTTCAGCCTTGACTTTGCAGACATCGGGTTGATTTCCTTGTAACGTTCTGGGCACAGCGGTGATATACAGAGTTTTAATAAAGAGGTGAGGAAAGGGTAATAATAACTTAGTACTTTTCTGATAAGCAGATTCTTTGACTTTGCAGGTGAGAGACTCCTAAGCCATTTAACGGTGTACTTACCCAGGCTGAAACAATAATATTCATCTGTTAGTATCTTTTTGTGCAAGTCCTTACCAAGGTGACATGCAAAGAGGGCGAGGAATAATTTTACAGCTTCTTCAGTTTCTTTATGATTACTAAGATTTCATATTTGTTTTTCCAAGCAGAAGAAGCTTTTGTCCTGTTGGTTTGGTTTTGGTTTTGTTTTTTTTTTTTGCCAATGTAAGTATAAAAAGCATCAAATCTTGCATTCTTTGAGTGTCTGTATGTGTTGTAAAACAAGCAGGCTGAAAGGAAAGCCTCTTGGACCTAATTGCAGTGGCAGTCAGGCTATAGAAAAAGGAATGGCATTATGAAGTGAATGGCATTTGCAGTAAATCACACAACTCTGGTTTCTTCACTGGAATAAAAGTCCTTCCAAGAGAGGTTTCTCCCAAATTTTAGGCATCTGAATTAAGTAAAATATAGAAATTCAAATGCTACTAGTAAAGTGACATTTGTATTCTGCAGAGAGCATGTACTAGCTTTCTGCATACATGCAAGAGCCGTTCTGAAAGTAATTTAGATTTTTTGCTCACACAGTAACTAAAAAACCAGCAATTAACTCCATCTGTTTTCTCCAGAAGAGGCAACATAAATACGATTTCAGTGGTGCCAAAATGGGATTGAGAGCATATTTCCGGTGGTTTTACCTGGTTCTGGTACGCTGCTGGCACAGTCCTTTCAGAGACCTAGGAGAAGTGTTTCATTGATAATCGTCCCATATTGCTTGCGCTGTTTCCAAGGACAAGCCTGCCATTTTCTGGCACTGTAGCTGAATTTGAATTATAAAGAGCAGCACGAAAATGAAGCTAAGGAAAACGGGTTCCTTGAAGAACAATTTCTTATCCACTGTAGGTTGATTTTTTGGGGGTTTGTTTTTTGTTTGTTGGCTTTTAACCTGAATCAGTCTGCTTTCCTCTTTATTTTAAAGAGAATCTTGATACTGTGATGCGAATAACAGGGGTAGGGTCTTGGGTGAGGCGGCTTTTGCCAATGAACGCCGTACAGTGAAGCCTAACAATGGTTAGGAAGGAGCTGGGTTTAAAAAGCTGTCTTCAGGACAATGGCCTTGCTGTTTGAAGAGAACAAAAGGCAGCACAGAGGTCAGTTGCTTCAGAAGCAGAAATCATTTCGTTTTCTGCTTTTACAATTACTGTAATTTGTAATGACATTACAATGAAATCACACTGCTCTGTTTCAATGGAACAACACCTCCATTCTGTTCATTCAGTAATTTCGATGTCCTTATCATAATTTTCCCAGGCTGTTGTTTAGGATATTGGTTTTCATTCTGAGTATGCAGATTTTTGAGGGCTGATAAGCTATTAAAAGAAATCATGTGAGTTATCCAAGAGTATCAAGTTAAGTTATCAGGAGGCTTAAATTTATTATAGAGAAATCTGAAATTCCAATGTGATTCAGGTCCACAAGTAAAGAAAAATATTAAAAATCTTTCTTTCAAGAAGCCTGCAATTAAATTGGGATTAGAAAATTTATTAATTCCATCAAATTTCCCGAGAATATGCTACACACCATATTCTTGCTAAGAATTTTTAAAAAAGTTATTGATACAAATAAATATTTTTCATCCTTTTTTTAATATATAATCAAATGTTTATTTACCAGTCAGACAGTAGTAAATGGTACTCAAGAATGCATTCAAAATATTCAAAATCCTGTAGTGCTCATCTTCATGTTGCAGGACTAAATACTGTTGTCAAAGAATCGAGTAACCCTGCCGTTACAGCTGTGTGTTTTGGAGGAATTTGATTTAAAGGGTAGATATGGGGGAGCTTTGCTCCCTTCTGATGCACTTCTGTAGCTGCAGCAGAACCAGATTAATGGAGCAGACACTCCAGTGCTCTCAATTCTGTCCATGTTTTAGGTAGAATATAAAATAAGTGTGGCGATGCGTACTAGAATTTCTGAAAGATGGGTGTTACCATGGATACGCTCAAGCAACCAAAGAGCTTGTGTGAACGCAGAGCACTAATTTTTCTGTACTCGCAGGAGGATTTCTTCTGATAAGAAACTTGTGCTGCCACCGTTTCTCCTCCCCCTCCCACTTGTTACTGCAGCAATACCACTCTGGGATGGTACGTGTTATGTTGGGGGGCAGTTATAATCATGTTTCTACATCTGCTGTCCAGGGTCAGTATTTTCACACAGCTGTGACAGCTGACCTAAACGGTACTTCAAATGAAAGGTATAACTGATTAATTTTGGGTGCTGCAAATTCTTTCGTTGTGACAAAACACCCTCCTTTTAGACTGCTGGAAAAGATGAATGTGCCCGTCTTTCCACTGCAGGGACATAGGTGTTCATGGTGAAATCTCTGTAGAGCAAATAATGGGAACAGAAATAAGTTAGAGGGAAAAAATACCAGAAACCTTGTAGAAGTCGTGGCTGGTATGCTTTTCCTGTGAGTCAGAGTCCCAAAGGGGTTTGACGGGAGGAAATACTTCGTTGCAATGTGCAGAGAGTTAGTACTGTGGGCAGAAGGGCTCCCAAAGATGTGCAAGAAGAGGATTTAACGTAGTTTCTGAACTCCTGCTGTAATGCAGAAAACTTCCTCTTTCCTTGCTGCTTGCCTTGCTCTTCTGAAAGCTGCAGTGCTGAGGAAGTTGCTGAGAAGGAAGGGCTATCATTTCTTTGGTGTCTCTCTTTTATAAACTCAGCTGGCACCAGCCTGTGTAGACCTGGTCCGTGTCACTGGCAAGGCAGATCTCTACCACTGCCTCTGTAACCGAACGTTCCTGTGTGGTGGTGGCCGCAGCTGGTAGTAGTCAAATCAACAAGTGTTGATAATGCCCTAACGGCTGTTAGCGCAAGAAGTATCTTTCTCCAAACTGTCTGTTTGACGTTTCAGTGGGGCAGGTGTTTGTTCATTTAAATGGTATTACACTGACAAAAGTGCTGACATCTGAATGGAATGATTGAATGCGAACTGCATAGCACACGAGAGTGTATTGCTAAACTACACTGACTGATGCTGGTATTGTTATTGTTTATGGAAATATTTATTCTTGACCCCGTAGAAAGTTGCTGAAATCCTGCTATTCCTCACTGTACTGTGGAGCAATGTTTGTTCAGTTGATAGTAACTTGTCTGGTGTACACTAAACAGACAGACCCTTACGCTTCCTATCCCTCCTGTTGACCTGTGAGTCCGTGTTCAGTATAACATAAATAATACAACAGAAGAGGTTCAGATGGTGGCAGACCTGTATCTGTGTCAGCCCTCCTGGGGGACACAGTAAAAACCTTCAGTCTGGCTTTATCCCTATCAAGGAGACAATATTATCTGAAATGTACTGCAGACGGAGTTCTAATGCTTCCCACGGTAAAGGGCTTTGGGAGGATGCTGCTATGAAATGTATTCTAGAACAGCTGATTGGTTATTATGGAAAACACTTATATCAAAGGCATTATCACGGGGAATAAGAGTGCGCTGTAGTTGGTGAATGATTTCATACTAACCCTCAGTATCCAGTTCTTGTTTTTTGAAATTGAGCAAAGTTTCAAGTTCATTTTTTTCCCTTTTGCAACCCTAACTAGATCTGAATTGACAGTTGTATTAAAACACTGATTACAACATCAATGTGCACTTTTTGTAAGCCTTGAGTAAAAATAGATGACTATTACTATTTTCTAATTTTATTAATGAAATGTTTTTCTCAATCTACGTGCTGTAGTACTCAGGTGTAGCTGATTGTTCATTTCTATCTGCTGGCTAAAAAAATACCCCATTACCAACAAATTTTGTGGAAATCATGCAAAGTTATCTCTATTTTCAGACACCTGTACATATATGGAAACTCGCTTCCCAGGAGTAAACATACGCTTGCAGGTGAGTTCAGAGCTCTTTGAAAAGTGCACTTTGGTAAGCTATGTGATTTCTTCTGTTATATGAAGCAAAACGGGGCTTCCTTTTTACTGAGACTCTCTTAGCTGTGCTAAATTATTCCCACTTAGAAGTTCCTTCTGATTATTCTAGTCCGTATGACAGCATGCAATGCTCTCAACATGTCTGTTGGTCTTAGAAAGGTGGCATCTTCACAGGGGTGAGGGTTCTGGCAGTGGCGTATCTGATAGTGTGGCAAGACACTCATATGTCCGGTATTAAAAACACAGAATATGGGGGTTTTTTTCTATTTTTGCACAGTCGTTACCCATTTTGGGACATTGCTAGATGTGCAGAAAAGGTTTATATTGCTGAGGAAAATATGGCAAAGGTGGTACGTCCCATAATTCTGATAAAACTGGCTCATCTGCATTAACACTAGGTGATGATTTGGTGTGCAGAGCAGTGGAGAAAGATCTTTATTACTTTGTCACTGTGTGAGTAGCCTTTGCCATGTTTTCGCATGATGTTTGAATTCCGTGTTTATGTAGCCCAGCTGGATACCGAGAGCCAAAATCTTTCCATTCCGAGGACCTGTGGCCAAACAGGCGTATCCGTTAAAGCAGCTTGGCAGTCCTGAATCCTGGTTTAATTGATTTATTTCTTACTTCAAAACCCTGACAGCTCACTTCAGCTCTTGGTGTCTTGCTGCGTGAGTGTTGTTATGACAACCATGCAGAGTTTGTTACTGGCATTACTGTACTACTTGTGCGTTAATATCTGTGATGCCGTGAAGGAAGGCGGCATTCGTTATTTTTGAACTCATATCGAACTGTGCTGCCCCTCACATAGACACTCTTTCAAACTGAGGGAACTTTTTAATGGCTTAAACAAGTCCTCTTAACATGCAATGTGAATATCTGAAAGGTAAATGGAATCATATTCAAAAAGATATTTGGAAGCCTTTGTTCACTGGTTTTTGTAGCAACTAGGTCATTTTGAGTGCTTTTATGAACCGGATACAAGACTAGAATCATAGAATCATAGAATGGTTAGGGTTGGAAGGGATCTTCAAAGGTCATCCAGTCCAACCCCCCTGCAAGGAGCAGGGACATCCCCCACTAGATCAGGTTGCTCAGAGCCCCATCCAGCCTGGCCTTGAATGTTTCCAGGGATGGGGCATCCGCCACCTCTCTGGGCAACCTGTTCCAGTGATCTACAACTCTCATTGTGAAAAATTTTTTCCTAATGTCCAATCTAAATCTACCCCCCTCTATTTTAAAACCATTACCCCT
>JAAGAY010148426.1:74465-128444 GCA_011801015.1 Ardeotis arabs
AATTCCACAGGAGTCACCCAAACCATGTTATGTAGTGCACTCATCTTCTTAGCTAGATTCTATTCAGTTGTTTTGACTCTCTTTACTCGAGTAGTGGTGCCTCTGGTGGATTTTCTCCCGCTGAAGCTGATCTAACAGCGTTTCTAAATTACTGAAGCCAGGAAGCAGCAAAACACTTTTTGCAATAAAACAAAAAAAAACCCAGAAGACCATATTGAATAATTGTTTACTTTTTAGGAGGGAGGGTATTAAATAAATTGGTTTTTAGCTGAAGAAAAAAAGTAGTTAATCCATTACAAAATCATAATTTCACTGCTATCATTACAAACATCTGAATAGTCAGTTCAGTTTTGTAACAGGGGGCAGGAACTGAGAGGCACTCATGGTCCATCTTGTGTCCAGCCTACTGGAGGTCTTCTGCCACAGGTGGAATAACTGATCTAGGATTCAAACTGTGGAGCTCGTGTAGGTGTTAAGAAGTATTTAGTAGGCTTATTTAAGTCAGTTTGTTTAATAAAATATGGGGGTTTTTTAAGTAATTTTCAGAAGTATAGTTTAGAGGCCAGTTTGAATATGCAAGTTTACTTTATGATCTACAAAGGAAGACAGATCCTGTTAATGGAGGAGGAAAGAGACTTTAAAAAAAAATTATATTTTTTCACTATTTCTGTGGTAGAAGTAGAATTCTGTCTTTTTGTGGTTAAACCATTAATTTAACAATATGGAGGAATGAAAATTGAGTAGTTTAAGGGAAAATGGTTTGTGGTGGGCATGCCTCAGGAACTTAAAGTCGTAGAGTAGTTTGGGTTGGAAGGGACCTTTAAAGGCCATCCAGTCCAACCCCCCTGCAAGGAGCAGGGACATCTCCAACCACATCAGGTTGCTCAGAGCCCCATCCCACCTGGCCTTGAATGTTTCCAGGGATGGGGCATCCGCCACCTCTCTGGGCAACCTGTTCCAGTGATCTACAACTCTCATTGTGAAAAATTTTTTCCTAATGTCCAATCTAAATCTACCCCCCTCTATTTTAAAACCATTACCCCTTGTCCTAGATAATAGTGTTTAAATCACAGAATCACAGGAGGGTTTGGGGTGAAGGGACCTCAAAGTCCACCCCGCTCCACCCCCTGCCCCGCGCAGGGACACCCTCCACCAGCCCAGGGCACAGCCCCGGGCAGGGACACAGGGACACCCTCCGCCAGCCCGGGTCACAGCCCGCACAGGGACACAGGGACACCCTCCGCCAGCCCGGGTCACAGCCCCGCGTGGGGACACAGGGACACCCTCCGCCAGCCCGGGTCACAGCCCCCACAGGGACACAGGGACACCCTCCGCCAGCCCAGGGCACAGCCCCGCACAGGGACACAGGGACACCCTCCACCAGCCCAAGGCACAGCCCCGGCCAGCCCGGCCTTGGGCACTGCCAGGGACGGGGCACCCACCGCTGCGCTGGGCAGCCTGGGCCAGCGCCTCACCGCCCGCACAGGGCAGGATTTTGTCCTTTGATCCGATCTAAACCTGCCCTCTGCCAGTTTAAAGCCATCACCCTTGTGCTGTCACTGCATGCCCTTGTCCATGCCCTAGCTGATTTTGCAGTAGTTTCTCTGTGCAGACAAGCCTTCCATGGTGAGGAAAATGGCAGGATTGGCAGTTTTTGTGGCCATGCAGGGCTGCCCAAACATTAAGCCACCAAGATGCCTCAGCGTGATGCAGAAAGCTGGAGCGAAGCTCAGCCTTCACATACGTTATGTCCTCCACTATTTCCTGGGATTTACCTCTGATACTGACTGCGTGTCACAGTGTTTCGGTGCTTTCAGACGTGCTACTAGATGGAACAGAACATATATCTGGCATGATTCTGTCTTGTGCTTTATCCTCTTCCGCAGTTTGGCTTGCAGAACCAAGCAACTAAAACCAGTGAACATATGAAAGTTGGACTGTCTAACATAATGAAATTAGACTTCGTGAGCAATCACACCTGATTAAAAATATTTTGACTTAGGCTTAGAAAAGCTATGGTGACAACTTCAAAACTATTTTATTCTTGTTTTCAATTTTGCTGTAGTCCGCTGCTCTCCTTCTGCCCTGTTTCCAACAGTCAGGCTAAAGCTGCTTTTCTTTAACTTTGCTGATAAAGACAAAAGACAAAGTGAGTGAGTGAGAAAGGCTGACCTGCACTGGGAGTGGGGAGGGCCAGCAGCCTTGATATTCGTTAACTGACAATTTTTTTCTAGGAAAGGATTTTTATTAGATCTCAAGATTTAATTTAGAAGAAAAGTGGGGTCATGTTCTGTGAGTGGCTGAGACACAGCACAGTGTAATCCATCAGAAGTTTTCAGAATCATAGCACAAGTCAAATGTTCTCTGTTCACTGTTCTCTGTTCACACCCATATGCTTTTACAGTGAGGAGCTGAACCGTGGGCAGAACTGTTACGCAAAATAACACTGGACCTCTCGGCCAGATTGCAGGGAAGTTTGATTTTAAAGATACAAAGTAAATTTTAGATATCTAAATACCTTTCTAAAAAGAAGCAAAAAGAGCAATTGTTGTTCTTTAACATAACGAAAAGGAAATGGATGGTTAAATATTTGCGTTAGGTGCAAAGCTAGTGCTGCTCTGTTCCAGAACAGCCCTTACGTTCCTTGTCACTCACTGTGTAGGCCAGTCCGTATGTCTCGGAGAGGAGGTGGCGGCAGTTCTGAGGTTTGATGAGTCACTCTCCAAAGAGCTAGAAAGTGTCATGGTCTAATCATGGTCTTAACAAACCACCGAATATCTGCAAACAAAAGAATAAACAATAGATGTATTAGCCTGGAATGTCTTCCAGATGAAAGATATTACTGTTTGCTTGAGCGCAAATTATTACAGATTCTGAAGCAATAAAGAAGAAATTAATTGCTTTTTCAGTCTTTTTGTTTTCCTCTGTCAATTAAAATTTGTTCCATTGTATGGCTTAGTGTATAACTAATTGCATCTCTTGTTGGGATAAGAAAACAATTGGTAAAGAAGAATATGGCGAGAAGCACAATGCAGTTTAATCAGTTCAGGTTCTGAGATCCTTTCCTGAAGCCCAGGGGAAACATGGAGGTCCTTTTTCCACCTTTGTGCCTTATTTAGGGGCCCGGGTCAAGTTCTGCAAAATTAAAATAGAATATTTCTCATGGCTTTAGTAGGCTTGGAGTCATGGTCTTTTCAAAATCTGAACTCTCTGGCTTTTAAGTTGTGCCCCAGCAGCGAAGAGCATTTGTTCAGAGCCTCCCAGTTTCAGCTGAGTCTTCTAAAACTGAACTGGATAACAAGAAGAAAACCATCAGTCTCATCCTGATTTTTGTTTGTGTTTTGCATCTTTCCTCCCATTTCCCTATGGTTGTGTAAAGTCATGTACCATTTTGGGACATGGAAAAATGTGAAAATAAAACTTCTTGAGCAAGAAAGATAGTGAAGAACAGACTATACCTGCCACAGATTATCTTTCTTTCTGAGAACAGGACCAACTTCTTATTTCCCAGAAGACTTAAGGCCTTTTCCTTGACCTTTATTTTGTTTTTTATGAAAGTCAGTGGACTTTATTTTTATTGAAGTTCTATTTTTTAATTTTTTTTTTGAAAAAGAAATAAAACCCACTGGCTTCCCTTCTGCCACAGAAGGGAAGAGAAGTCTAATTGTGACATTTCAGTTTATAAATGTGCTTGGAAGTGTACCGCAAGTTGATAATTTGACTTACGTGCTGTGGTACGAGGCAGCTGTAATCGCGAGCGTTTGACAGACCTTTTCCCAGGCTACATGCTG
Organism: Ardeotis arabs; assembly: GCA_011801015.1. Lineage (NCBI taxonomy): Eukaryota > Metazoa > Chordata > Aves > Otidiformes > Otididae > Ardeotis > Ardeotis arabs. The sequence goes on from JAAGAY010148426.1 coordinate 78,257, forward strand.
AGTCCGGGAGGTTTCCCTTGTACAGGTGGTGTCACCAGCCCTGCAAGAATGGTTTTTTTTCACTGCAGGCACAGCCATGGGATATGTCTGTAGGCTGTGTGCGTTCAGCTTCTGAACAATAGCAAGGGGTTTATATTGAGGCACTGGTTTGGAAATGAGTGAAGGTCTGAAAGAACAGCATGTATTACAGAAGAGATTGGTATGTTGTGTAGACTTGTGGCTTGCCATCAAACACTGAATCCAAAATTTAATTTGATATAAAAAGGCATGACAATGTCACTGTCTGAGGCAGAAATATGAATGTAATACACAGTTGATTGCAGATGTGCTGTTCCTGACATCTCAAAACCAGGGAGATTTGCATTTGAAAGTGATGCTTGGATTTGGTATGAACTGTTTATGAACTGCTGTGCTTGTTTTATAATGAAATAAATTTAACCTCCTAATGCACAATGTTAAGATACTCATTTTCAAGAGAAAAAGCTGCTTATCTTTCCCGTCACATTTTCTCAGATCACCTGAGGAACTGTGTGGTTCTGTGTGCCCCTGCAGTGGTGTCTGCGCAGTCAGGTTCCACCTGCGACCGGCCGTTCCTGTCCCCTCCGTTGTGCCAGTACAGGTCTGTGGGCACATAAGGGGAAGCAGATTAGGGAACTGATTTGTCTGGGAAAAAGTAAAATAGAACTGTAAAAAAGCGCTTAGGTTGGTTTGGTTTTCAATTAGGTCAGTTACCACAATAGCTCACCACATGGATCATCTCTGGATTCAGAGACCCCTGTTTTCAGCCTCATAAAGATGTTTAATTTTGGTTACAACCATCTTCTGGTCTAGAAGGGCTGAAGCTATCTCTCCAAATTGATTTCCCAATTTCCCCACCAGTGCTGTGCCCTACATTTGTTGTACCTCTGGAGAAAAAGGCATTCCTGCATTGGTTTCTCACCTCAGTACAATGTGGTTATCTACTGAGGAATTTGCTGCTTAATTCAAAATCAAAACTCTCATCTAGAAAAATAAGAATACTGTCAGGATCAAAGCTAAAGTTAATTAACGTTCTAGACTACAGACTTTGTCGCAGGCCTTTAAATTTAGATTTTAGGAATGTAAAGGAAATATTCTTCAAATTGCGAAACAAATGTAAACTTGTGGAACAGCATCTGCCTGGGCTACAAAACTGCAAAGAACTCTTCAGATTGCCTAAAACTGTCTCAAAATGGCTGTGGTTTTAAGATTAATGAGAAAGATCTCAGAGAGTCTGTTTAAGACTCTGGTTCTGAATGGCTTGTTAGCAATGCAGCTGCTGCTCTTCAGGTTTGGAGAGGAGGGCGCTTTCAGGCAGAGGCACTCACAATCAGGATTTCTTCCCTTGGCTGCTGAGGCGGGATAGTGACATCCAAATCAGACTCCAGACTGGTATGAGAAGAGTCCTAATTACGCACTCTCAAGATTTTTCCAGGCTGATGCAGTAAAATTTGGTGGCAAATGATTCACTTTAAATTAAAAGACATGAGAAAAGAAAAAAAAGCTTTAGGTGAGTTTGTAGATGAAAAGGAAGTGAAAAGTAGGAATTGCTTGGGTTTGCCTTGCTGTACAGCTTAAGTGATTCCTCCGGGGTTCCTCTGCACAATCAGGGTGTTCTATTAACTCACACTTTGCCTTTCTGGAAACCTGTCCATTTTCTTGCCCCTCATTATTACCAATTTCTATGCTTTAACCTTGTTAAAAGGCATATCAATCCTGTTGTTTACAGTTTAACTATACTTAAACTAAAAATCGGCATCTTTACATTTAAACCTTTTGTGATCCTAGTTGTGTGGCATACAGTGAGGCTTTGGGGAGCTCTTTGGGGTGTTTTTTAAATGTTATGGGTTTCTTACACAGTATTTCACAGTTAATAACCAGTATCCAGCTACCCATTGCAGTTACACTGGGGTAACTCAAGCCGGATGGGGTGTGTTTTGGCTCAGTTTTTGGAAGTAGTAGCAGTAGTAGTAGTAATTGCCAGGGAAAACTCCCACCCCTTGTGTTAGTTTGTGTGGCTGGTTGACTGACTGCTCAGTGTGACAGCAGTGCAGACAGTAAATCTGAACAGCACCATCTTATAGCTCTGGGTTTGTAACCCACAGAAAGCTTTAAAGCAGAATTTGACCTAAATTGGGAAAAGGCCACAAAGTTCACTGGAAAAAAAACCTGTGAACTGGGATAATTAATGAATTAGGAGATGAAACAGATCATTTCGAGATCATTAATTAAGTTCTATTGTTTCTCTTTATATTATACTTTATTTTGTATATGGATTTGTAATTTAATGAACATGAACGGCATGGCACCCACGTAAATCTTTGTGTTGATCGGCATATACTCTACAGCGAACAGGAGCTGCACGGAGAAAATAAAACAAAGGGAGCCTGTCGTCCCCTTTATATGTGCTATTTGCTCAATTCTGAACACTTTAGTTTTAGATTAGTTCATTCTTTGACGTGAAGCTAGTCGTAACTGCAATTCCAAACCTGTCACAGTATGAGAGAATTTAACCTTTTGCCATCGGTGTTACCAGCTGCAGAAAAATGACTCCTCTGATCTTTTCAACGTACCCCAACAAAACAGTAATTCAGCAGAACACTGAGGACAGGAGGTAACACAGTTCTTGAGCAAACAGGAGCAAAAGGACGCGCTAAGAACCACAGCCCCAGCTCCCTCTAACAATGAGGGTTCATTTTGCTCTGGATTGTGATATTGGGCCCTGAATCTGGCCATTCTTTTGCTGTCTAAAAACAGATGTGGAATTCTGTATTTCCTGATCCTAAAAAGGGATCCCTGCTGTTGCTTTATAAAAAGTTGTAGGGCTCTTAAACTCTGAATTACACACTTGATGCAAGTTGAGGTGCAAAAACCTTGTGTTTCCATGATCAAGTTCCTGTTTATTTCATCCCTCACAAAATGAAAAACTGTGTGGTTGGAGATGTCAGCAGAGGATGAGAAAACACACAGAAAGTGAGTACCACAGAATTAGAGTGTGTTTACTTAAACAGAACATCTTTCTACTCATTGACTGACTTTACGTTTTGGGGGCTTTGTTTTGCATCCTTACCATTTTAAATAAGTTGTTTTATGTAAAGTTTTGGCTGTTTTTTCACCATTGTGCTTCTGATCAGCAGAACACATGAATGAAGTATAAATGTCCAGCGTAAAAGTGATTACTACAGAGGCACTGACGTGTTGCTGTGTTCATGTAGGTGTAGACTATCCTTTTAAAAGGAAACCTTCACCTGGTGAATTAAAAACAAATCAGCTGGTAATCTCTGTTTGTTTTCAAAACTCAAAATTTGTGACAAAGGAGAATGAACAATGTCCACTAATACGAATTTGAAGTATGTAATGATGCTGTATAATTAAGTCACAATGTCTTTTTAAGCTGCAGACTTTATAAAAGCATGACCTTTAAGAATTCAAAACCTACACTAAAAGGAATTTACAGAAGTATTTTTTATGTAACCATTATTTAAACCTTCCACTCTGTAATTAAATTTTGTCTCCTTGACAAGGGAGAATGAACTGTTCCTGAAAAAGCTTCTCATATGGTTAGTAGTATAATTAGAGAACTAGTTATGCAAATATCACACAAAAAATGACCTTTAATGAAGCAATATCAAATGAAAAAGCTGTTACAGTTAGGCAGCATGAAGAACAGTTAAAATTTGAATTATGGAAGTGGGCCCGTTACTATTGAGATCCCCCATTGTGAGGCTTCTTCTCACATGTAACCGAGAAAGGATGAGAGCGAATCGTCATGTGGTGTACTGGGTATGTGAAATTGTGTAAAGGCTGTGAAGGAATGATTCCATTTTGTGCCACAGCTAGCTGCAGGAAGATGGCAGGATCTCTTACATGCAGTGGCTGTGAAGAAGTAACTGCTCCAAGAGAGTAACTGCAGTTTGTAAAGCACAACTTATGTCAGGACCATCACCTATGACCCCAGTAGCAAAAGCTGAAATTAAAGAAATTATTTCAAAGCGTTAGCTGGCTGGGGCTTCTGATCTAGAAGCAGGGGGCACAAACCCAGTAGCCGTTGGGTGTGAGCTGATGAACGGAGCAGAGGTACAGCAGAGCACCTTGGAAGGAGACCAAATGGGCCATGAGGGGAGGTCAAGGGAGTCAGGGTGCCGGTGTAGTGCACTTGTGTAAGGCATGCTTCCCTGCAGGCCTTTGCGAGGTCTGAGCCTCCGTCACTGTTGGGTTTTGGGGTGGTTTCTTTTCCCATTCCCAACTTCCTCTTTTTTTATCCTGGGGCCTTTTTAAAAAAATTAAATTTAAAATTTACTCCTTCCTATTGCTCATTCCATTTCCCCTTCCGTGCTGTCTAATTTGTTAGCCACATGGTATAATCAGAATATACTCTATCATCTCTTTTTTCTAACCTTGCACAATTTTGACACTGTACCTTAAAAAAAAAAAAAAAAAGAAAAAGTCTTTCAATATTCCTCTCCTCCCAGTGCAAAAAATCTCCACCAGCTTACATGGCCTTGAGTCTGTGAAACCAAACTCCCAGACATCAGGAAATACTACACTTACTTCATCAGTGGCACAGGGCGATCGTTGAAAATGTGTTTCCGGGCCCGTGAATCACCTTATGGATGTTTGTACCTCCTACACTATCAGAGTTCTTTAAAACGTTCTCTTTATTAATACTTCTTCAAAATTTGTTTGGAGAGGCTTGAGGATAGTACCGTTATTTGGTTGAACCAAAGCAGCGGGTATACATTAATAGTGGTTGTCATACTGCAGACCCTTAAAGTGTTTCTGTAGCACTCAGCATTTTGATATCCTGCTTTGCAAGAAGCAGCCACATAGCGGAATTTTATTGTCTTGTGTAAAATTCTGGATTAGAAAGCCACACAGCAGGAAGAATGTTGCAGGGTGATTAAGGTTTGTTAAAGATACAAGCGAATGCTGGAAGGGAGTTAGTGAGAACTGTTCAATAACCTTTTCAGTAAGCGGCACTGATTTTTCTGGCGGTGCTAGGTAATGTCTCTAGCGTAGCTCAGTCAGTCTGCTGTTCTGTCCCGCAGAGAAACCAGGGAAAGCCGCCTCCGGCGGGGAATCAGAGTGATTTTCGTGGACAGATGGCGATGTGGTTATCTGACACCATGTTCTAGCAAAGCACCGCTCAAATGGGCTGCTTCTCTGGAAACTCCCAAGTTTTCTAAGTGAAATCAGCGATCTCTGATTCACAGTAGAACATGAGATAGAAACTTCCAGATTGCAATGTTCTTTCACTCTGTAAGAGTTTATTGGAAAGGAAGCACTGCTGTTATGTCCGAATCCTCTTTATGCAGGAAGCTGGCATCAAAAGCTTATGTCGCAGTGTTTAAGTTCACATTGATTCATACTGCAGAAGTAATTTTTTTCCCTCCAAATTTCTGCCAAATTGCACTTACGTCCTAGGGCTCCTCTGATCTTCATCATGACAGTAGGGTTTCAGCCATCTGTCCTACCCAGAGGTAGTACTGATGTCCTTTTCTGGCCTCACAGAGAGGAGTGGTCTGTGGATGGAGCACCACAAGGGAGAGTGAGATCTCAAGAATTTGGAAGTTGAACCGGTGTCCCACTCTGCCACAGATTTTCCATGGAATGTTGAGTGAGTCACCTGCCTTGTCTGTGCTTTACTGATCTTTATGTGTCTAGCTATTGTGAAGTGGGATGGTTAAGCACACCAGTGCCTTGCTGGGTTTGAGGACAGCACGTGTTGAAATTTCCACAGGGAGCCCTCAGATCTTTCTTTCATCTTCTGTCCTTGCAGCAACTGATGGTTTTGAGAACCCTCGGCCACAGCTGCTTGTCTAAGTGTAAGTTCTGTAAGCACCGTGGTTTCAACCTGCTAGTTTCTTGAAGGCTAAAATTACCTTCTCTTATATAAAAATATGGCAGTCTTATTTGATCTGCCCCCAAACTGAAGGAGAGGATTTCTTTTACTCCCGAGGAAAGGTTAACAATGGCAGTAAGTAACAAACAGGCCTTTGGTTATCCAGTAGTATAAAAGCAAAAGACTTAGTTGAGGAAATAGATTTTTTTTTTTTTCCTCTTTCTAAAATGAATAGTGTTTCTGCCTCTTCCGTTTTGTTTACTTTGATTCAGTGAATTAGTCAGGAAAGGCCCTACCTATACGTGCCTGAGTTGTCCCATTCGGATTCTTGGTTTTAAAGTCAGGCGGTTGCTCCCTTGCCTTGCCGAATCACGGCTGTAAGCACTGCAGTCGCCTATTTCCCGGGGGACGGCTGCCCACAGAGCACCTGGGCGGTTCAGCTCTCCTGAAGCACAGAGCAGACTTAGCAAAAAGCCTTAGAGTTGGTGTCGCCAGCACTGAGTGGTTCGCCATCACTTCTGATCACAAATATGAGTTGGTTTTCTGGGTGGTTTTGGGGAATAATAATTTTGGGGAATTCTGCACCCAAAAGAACAAGATGTCATTTTGACTCTAGATGTTGGTGTCCTGCTACCTTCCTAAGCTTTTGTTTGGCAACTCTTTGAGAGTGGGCTTTTACTTTTGTCTTTCACTTTGCTAGTTTTACTTTTATCACCAGTAATTTTTTGAGTGCAGGGTGGGGGGTGGGTAGAAAAAATGAGATGTAATAATTATGAATGTATTTGGTTAGATTATAAAGTCTCAAAGCTCATTAAACATGAGAAACCATGGCAACCTCAACAATACGTCCCACACATATTATACCTACCTAACAATGTGCAAAGTACATTTAGAAAAGAGAAATTAAAGAAAAGGGGAGAAAAAGCATTCACTTTTTATATTGCTATTTTTAATTCTCAGATCCTGAATACCAACATACTTGTGCTGGCAGCACTTCTAACTCTTACGTTTAAAAAATAAGCAACTGATTCAGACTGAATATGGAATCTCTTCTCAATATTGTTCTGTATTCTCCTGAGATTTCCTATTTTTAGTGAAGGACAGATTTAATGAGAGGTTGGTAGCTGAGGAAAGAAAATGTGAACACTGCAGTTTCCCTGTACCTGTCTTCTCCTAAGAGATGTTTGGAGTTTTGGGCAGTCCTGCCTCCTCTTCACTCTTCCGATCACAAGGAAATGTGTAGTAGAAATTTCTGACCATGCTAGTGTACACCCCGTATGTAGTATAAATCTAACATCATTACTGGTCATCTAACTGAAACATTCTTGATTCTTGGTCTTCTGCAGGAACTCTGCAGTTACTGGATCCGTTTGCACATGAATAGTTGAAGGATGAAGAGGTGTCTGAGTTGTAGTTTGTGGCTAGGCTTCTGGAGTTCAAAAGCAGGGTGCCTGAGGAAGGCATCCCCCTGCTCTAAAGCCATCTGCCCTCCCGCCCCATCCCTGGAGTTCTGGGGAGGGTCCTCAGGTGGGATTGAGGACAGCAGCTCTGGAATCCCTTTCGGGTAGGGGAGGAATCAAGCAGAGCATGGTGGTCAATTAGCAAAAGTTGCCTTTTGTGGTTTACAGAGGGATATAAATTTTGCAGTGATAGATGTTTCTGTGCTCCACAGTGAATTTAGATCTACAGAAAACAGGTTTGTTTTGTATTGACCAGTGGTCAAAACCTTGTAGAAGCGATCCACAGCTCTCCAGGGTACAGGACTGTAAACTGAAAAGCACTGCTAGAATATCAACATTGCCTTGTCTTAAAGGTGAAGCTGCAGCTCTGTTAAGATCAGTTAAAGGATTTCAAAGAATACTGGGTTTCACTCTGGGTCTTGCTTTTAATTACGCCTATTTTCTGTTTTAAAATACAGAACATTCACATTCGAAGCTTAATTAAAACTGTTATAGCAGGGGATAAACACGAGGCGCATGTGGCTTTCACTTAAAATACCTTGATATCACAAGGATTAATCATGCAGCTCTTGTTGAACATGAGACTCTGCATTGTAAGAAAATCAAAATCTGTTTTAGAGGCTATAGCAGATAAAAGTGTGACTCTGCAAAAGCGAATTCTGGAGGCGGCAGAAGGAGGTGCAGGCTAGCTGCTTTGCGGAGCAGTGCTTATATAAGGAGAGTGACACAGCTGGCCATTCCCGTGCTGGTTTTGGTGGAGTTACTGTGGTTAGTCTAACCTCAGAACTGGCCTTGAATACCTGCAATATCTGTAGAGAATATTTTCTCAATTATGTCTGAAAACCTGTGCCACCAAAGAGATCCTGAGTGGAAAGTTTATGTTGAGCGTGGAAATGGCTGTGACCAGGATGGACAGGGTTGTGTGAGTACTGGTGTCTGGCTGCAGAGGGAAGGCTTTGAGCTGTGTGTACTGGAAGGCAGTCCCTCTGCTGTAATTCTGATTTTTCTTCCCCTCATAAAGCTGAAGTTATTTTAGAAGGCTGTAGTTAAGGGCAGGAAGGAGCAGCGGTTCCCTTACGCTGCCTGAGGTTCTGTATTTTGTTAGTTGTAGGACAGCAGTGCCCCTCGGTCACCTTTGGAGAATGAACTTCGCAGCTCTACAGGAGAATGTTCTTTGTGTCACGGATTTTACTGTCGCCAGTATTCCACTGTTCTAGAAACAAGTAAAATTTCCTCTGTTTCTCTGGAAGGATGTTTTTTTTAAAGTGGAATCTGTTCATAGATGGGAAGTCTGTTTTCTAGTGGCCATGCCATTACACTTACAACCACTGTCACTGATGACGCAGAATTGTGTTTCTTTTCCTGTGCCACCCACACATGCCAGCCAAGAGACTGGGACTCCTCAGCTCTGCCATCACTTTCTGGATGCCTTTTACAACTAACGTGTTTATTTTTAATGTGCTTGTGGTTAATTGTATGAAACGTTACCTGTGAATCTCAGCTTGCTTGGCTGCCCGATGAAGAGATAAAGTCACAAAGACTGCGGTGACCTTTTAGGAAACGAAAACAAAGCTAGTGCAGGTGCTGGATTTTGTTAGGAATGCTTCAAAGGTACAGCCAAAACCAAGCTGATAACTGTTTGGTTTAATGTAATAGTTATTTCAGTGGTACTAATTGATAGAATTAAACATCTTAAATTTTATGTGGAACAGAATATAATTTTCCAGATAACAGCGGTAGGTAAGTATTCGTACTAGGTGTTAATACAAAAGCCAAGGGGCTGTGACCTCTCTCAGGCCTTCCTGATAGCAGTTTTTAATTTTCTGTGTCTGTGTTGATCCAGGATGTTTTGATAAAAACTTGGAATGATGACCCTGACATCACACTTGAACTGTATTGGCCTGCTCAGGAAATGCTTCCTCTTCAAAAGGCACACTTTATGTAAGGGTCATTAATTCCAAGTTTATCCGTGATTTCTATAAAAGCATCTGAATTCAGATTTTTTGGCTTAGTAAGATAGAAGATGAAATCCTGAAGCAAACTTTGCTTGCATGTGATTTTCTGAACCAGCCTGCAGCTGGTGGTGTGAGACTCTCGCTGGGAGAACAGGAATAGAAGGTGTGCTGGGGGAGAGTTCTGGAAATGAGGAAATTCACACGTGCTCTCAGTTAACCAGCTGTGAAGACTGGCGTATACCCTCTCGTCCTTGATTGGTGATCCCTACACAATCTTAAAACATTTGATTTGAACGTCCAACGTAGAGAGCTTACTGTTGGTGCTGGCTGATCAGTTTTCATTTGTTGTTGTTCAGGTATGTGGGAGATGAACAGAAGCTCCACAGGTTGCCGTTAATTGATGGTGTAGTTATTTCTAATTTAAATTAGCAATTCTGCAGATTTACATGTTATGTCCTCTCCAAAACACAGTATTTTTCTCTTACTGTAGATGTTTAATTACAGTACTCTGTAGACTTAGAGCAGCTTTTATGTTTCATCTGCATAGGCTGTGAATTCACAACTGAAAGTAGGGCTGGTGCTGGCATTTTACATGCAATTAAATGTGACAACTGTTTGGTTTTTTTATGAGGCAGAACCGGTATGTTGACTTGATCCATCTTTGATTATCAACTAAAACTAGTAGAGAAAAACTTTTAAAACCACGGTAACTGATTTGAAATAACTGAAGTAATTTTAACAGTCACAGCTTCTGTTGAAGTATCTCGGAGTATAACCTCGGAGCTAGCTGCCAGGCAAGAGCACAGCCCTCGTTAGGAAAGGTGCCCGTGGTCACTGTTAATCTGGAAGGACGCTGTCCTACGTAAGAAAGGCTCTGAGAGAAGACCTGTGTCACTAGAATGCAGGTGAAGCGGCTGACAGAAGAGCATTTTCTCTGGCAGGAGCTGGGTTCCTGATGGGAGTGTGTGAACGCACGGCTTGGGAAGCTTTCCGAGCGGCAGTCTTTGTAAGGTGCTCTACTTTACTTGTCTGTTAAAAAGGAGAGCAGTTACGGGAGAAAACGTGTGTGAAGATGAGATGTGAAGATGCTGTAACAAGCAGCAGAGGCAGTCACAGCAGCTGCTGGGGAAGGCAGAACGTACCCCCTTGCACTGGTTTTTCATGTGTGCTCCAGTACTGCAGCACCAGAAGGTGTGCTGGTGGCAGCGTTAGGTCTCTTGGGTCAAATACACGGATGGGCGTGTTCAGATGCTGGGTGGGGGGAGAAAGAGTAGGGAAACAAACACACGGACTGGTGTGGTTTGAGGAGATGCATCTCCACTTTGCTAACAAAAGCATATTTGCTGTTGTCAGGCACCTTACCAAGCCTCAGTGACGGGCATGCGATGAAAATTCTCCCTCTGGTAATTTCTGATGTAAAGGGCACCTTTTATTACGAAAACTCACTTTACAAGAATTTTCCCAAGGAGAGCAACAGTAGTACTTGGGTTTGGTTTGTTTGTTTGTTTGTTTGTTTTAAAAAGAACAGTTGTTCTTTCAGCAAGTACTCTTTTTCCAACAGTATTAGCTCTGGCCAGAGCAGCATCAGGACACTGGCAGATGCTGCTTGAGGACCTGGGTCTGGTGCAGCAGCCACATCACTTCAGCCTCCCTCCAGAGATGTGCTTGTGTCAGGAAGATTAGGACTGGGCTTCTGGCCACACTGTGACTGGCGTTTTTGTAGCCATTCTCTTTCTTGGATGGATGCAAACTTGGATAGCCTGAAATTTTAGTAAGTATAATGAATTCTTGAGAAAAAAAAAAAGAGTGTTTGATGCAGGCTGGTTTTGGCATTCACATGAATTTTTTGTTGCTTGGCTGCTTTCCCATCTTCTCCTCCCTCTGCTGCACATCGGTGTAGCTCTCTCCTCAAAGGGCACTGCATCATGTTACTCCCCCGTTCTACTCCCACTCCAAGATGTGCAAGTAGATTTAGTGACAGCAAGGAAGTCTTGGAAGAATAACCTATTTCTGTTTTGACTCAAGAAATAATACACGTTTAGAGGAAGAATATCTATTGTAATGTATGTTGAAGTAAAATAGCAGTGCACGTAGCAGCTAATCACATTGTAATGGCACGTGTGTTGTGTTTCATATGCTTTTGAATGTTTATATCTCCTTCCACATCTCAGGTAAAGAACGGTTGAGGACAGGGCAGCACTGCTAACAGGAATACCTCAGCAAACAGAAAAGCGCCCCAGCAAAAACATTGGGGATCTTAGGAATATGATTGTGCCTTACATGCTTAACACACTGTCAGACGAAGCCGTAAGACATGAAAAGTGCAGTCTTAAAGATGGGGCCTGTCCCATCTCTGAGTTGTAAGCTCTCTGCAGGCTCAAGCAGGGTTTGCAGGAGAGGAAAAGGGAGACTGCAGAACAGCCAGCGGCCCGCCCGCAGCTGGACTCGTCTCCTCACTGAGGAAAGTGCGGTGCTTATGGAATTCCCTTATTAACTGCTGCAAATGAAACTCTCAGCAAGGCTATGTTGTGGGAATAAAGACATCGGCAGGGTCCCCGCAGCCAGCCCTGGACTAGAGTAGTAATGTCAGGACAGCAAAACTGAGCACGTGGGAGAGCACAGGGTCAGCAAGCACTGGCTGCGTGTAGTGCATAACAGGTGGAATGGGGTTATGGTGCTTCTTCAGCCAAGCCCCGCGCTGCGGGGAGATCCTGGCCCCACAGCACGCTCTGCTCTCCAGAATGGATCTAACCAGCTGAAAGGTTCTGGCTTCCTCCTTTTCCTCAGTCCTCTCCAGTGCTCTGACAGGACAGAACAGCTTAGAGGTGTAGGAGTTCCCCAGGAGTCAGTAAATTCTGTAGAAAGAAAGATGGTGGGTCCCCCTCATAGGCAGTTGAGGTCATTTGCACTGCAGGAATGGAAATTCCCTGCAAAACAGGTGGGATTTTACAGCTCTGCCCAGATAGGGATGCATTTTTGTGGGTAACTGTGGGAATTTCCATATATACGTACAGCAAGTGCAAACCCTGTATTTAACTAGTAATGGTTAGATGGCTCCTGGAATTTTGTAGGAAGAGAAGAGCTCCTGGTGACTGGAGAAATCTTAGACATCAGTGTATTAGACAGAAACGTGTGTGGGAGTGCGGAGCCTGTCGTTTGTATGGTACATGCAGTACAATACTGAAATAGCACTTTTACCACCCTGGAGACTGCCTGTGGACACTAGCTTCTGTGCTTTCTTTGCAGTAAAATATAATTTTATTTTTTTTTCAGCAGAAGTCTAGTTTCATACTGAGGTGGTATAGCAGTCTTGGGCTAAAGGAGCCCTTTGGTTAGCCTGGCTGTGGACTCTGAAAGGATATAGCAATGGTTTGGCGAGAGCTCATGGGTAACTGTTTTTCTAAATGCTGTGCACAGGGAGTTAAGAATCCCAAAGCTGAGGTTAATTGATTTTATTTATCTAATGTACTTTATGCATGCTGTGCTCATGGCAACAGTTAATATCGTAAGAAATGTAGGGGTACTTTTAAGAGGCTGTTTAGCTACAGGGAGCTAAGCATTAATGACTTTTTTCATCCCCCACCTCCCCGTTCCAGTCCTTTACAGTACATGGGCTTGGAATGGCGAGGCACGGTGTTAAAACACACAAAGGGTGTTGTTACGGGTAGAGACTGAAGAGATTTTATCTCTGCATGAATTCATAAAATCTGATGATTATTACTTTCTTAATGGCTTCTTTTCAGCAAAAGTCACTATCACACTGTGGCTTTTCAAGGAAGGATGAATTCTGCTTGTTTTACTGCCAGCTTGTTATGAAACGGCATGTTCTACTCCTTGTCTGAGTAACACTTTAATTGTAAGGGTGAGCCCTAACTGCATAACGACAGGAAAAAGGGATGGGGTATTGGGATAAGAATATTAGAGAATAAGGGATTTGCCATTCCATTGTGTCAGTAGTCCATTTTGACCAGTATTTGGACTGGCTTGAAAGCCAGTGGCTTAGAGCAGTGACAAATGCTTTGGCAGAAAAGATGAGGAAAATGAAGTTGGCTGATAGTAGATGAGTTGGTTGATACGAAAGTTGTATTCCTGAAAGTTAGAGCTTGGGTTGCTCTGGAATACATTTTTTGCTGACTGTTCCAAACGGTTTGCTTGTGTAAGCCATCACAGTTCTGGTTAGTTTGTTATTTAAGTACATGACCAATCTTGCTTTCTACATGTGAAAAATTCTTCAGCTCTGTGGCATCATAGAGTGAGAAGTACCACGGGCTGATGATACCTCATGCAGGGAAGTCTTTCCATTCATCATCTTTCCATTTACGACCTTTCAGTGCTGTCCAGGACCCACTTGCTTCTCTTTTTCAAGACCTATCAGTGGGTTTTTCAGCTACAGTTTTTCTGTGGCCTTAACTGTACTCTGTATTCTGAACTGTGATTTACGCTGACGCAGTTATTTCACCTCGCATTTCAGATGGTGACTTGTTGATTTATGTACTGGAATTGTAATGTTTTCTGTCCTGTTTTCCATCCTATTACTGTTGCGTTTTTCTTGGGTTTATGATCAGTTTTTACTTCCTAAAGAAACACTGAGCTCCTTGGTGGAGGAGGAGTAGGCTCATTCAGAGTCCTGGATAGATTCCCTGGCTGTTGAAACCACTGGTAGCTTGAAAGATGTAATTTACCATCACGATTTTGCCTCAAAATTTCTGGGGGACCTCAGAGAGCACTTGGCTCAAGTATGTAAGCTTAAAATGAGACAGTTTTAATTATCTAGCCTGGTAAGTGGCTTCTGTTCAGTTCTAATTCGGGGACCAGCCAGGTCAGCACAGCGGGAAAGGCTGATTATTAATTTCTCCGCAGTTCTACTAGGTGTCACATCTTGGTTAGCGGAAGAGAAGCAGATAAATGATTATATAATTGTGTGGGGGTAATTACCGGCGTTCATGTTTTATTAGTAACCTGCATTCAAGATTTTATGTGCATAATTATAGCAAAATACAATAGTATCTCAGTTCTCTATGTACTGCACTGTGTGGCAGCTGGCCCGATCAGCGGGTGAGCAGTCCTTTCACCTTTCAGCATACAGGTAATATATAAAAAGCTATAGCATGTTTTAGTCTTTTAAGTCTTTTTATTCACTGAATATGGCAGTATGTTAGTACACTGGAGCTGTTGGAATAAATACTTAAGGTGTGGTTGTCAAAATCAGTTAATACATTAATTTGTGATGCATTATTCTTACAGCTTTAAATTATACGTATTCATTTTACGATTAATTCACAAATTTCAGCCATTCCTAATTATGTCATGCATGTGAATTGTTATTTTAAAAGAAAATTCCTGTATACCTAAATGTGTGATTTTTCTTCCATTACAGTGGAGGAGATGCGACTCCTTGTTGATGGAACAGTTGTTTGATGGACTGTCTGGATATTGCCTAAAGCTAGCGATGGTCTTGGTCAGTGTTACATGCTCAGAAGGCATCAGAGATCAAAATAACCTAAACTTCATGTAAAAGCACCTTTCATGGTGGTGAATTAAAACTGCTGCGATCTTGAAAATAGGCCAGATCCTTGCCCTGGTAATCTTCCTGGGAGAAGGTGGACAGAACATTAAAGATAACCAACATGCTTCTGTGTATGAGTTAGGATGGCAGGTATTCTGTTAAAATGGTCAGGTTTTGAGGATGGAGTCCTTAAATACTTAGGGATTTCTGGTTTGGAGTGGTCATACATTACAAGTTGTAGGATAACTTCACCATTGAGCAGTTCTGGATGTTTTCATGCTGTTCACGCTTTTTACTTGTTCTTGGTGTAAAGGTTTTCTGCTTTAATGTACACAGTCTGAGCTCTTCCAGTTTAACGCCGGTGGTGTATTTTATTTTTTGTTCGCTTGATTTTATTTTCATACTCTTTGAATTTATTTTCTACTGCATTTCAGATGTCTTCATGTGCTTTGTATGAAGTGTACTGACAAATGGGTAGAACATGCTGAAGACCAGTAGATGCTTGGTGGTTTACATATATCAGCCCATCCTCTTTAGAGGTGATGGAGGATGCTCTGAAGAAACAATTACACCTATGGAGCAGTCCATGCGTGTTCTGCAGCATGACAGAGAGTTCCCCTGTGTGCCGCCAGCCCTGATGTGCCGCCTGACCAGCTGAACCCTGGCGAGACCGCCGCAGCGTGCCGCTCGTAGCGCAAAGTGACGTGTGAGGCCAGTAAACAGGGCAGAGCAGTTTATTAGCTTATGCAGATTAGTGGGTCTTTCTGAGTTACACATACGCAATCATCTCTAAGTTGAAATGAAATTCCTTTGAATTGTAGCAGATCAATTTTATCGTTATTTGAGTTGACAAATTAAATGTGTTGTTTTGAATGAATCACATTTGGCTGTGTTAATCGAGCACAACTGAATCTATTTACATAAGTAATTTAGAACTGAGGTATTTTTTTGATAAGTAAAGTAAAAATCTGCCCGCCTTCTGTATTAATTAAAAGAAATAATTATTTTCTAACAGAATACATTTGCCTTGCAAGTGAGATTTCAGTGGTTTTATTGATCGTGAGTTTTCATATATAGGAAGTGTATGGACTTGATTATTTTTGTATCTGATGTGCTGATCTTCGTATTTTGTGAAAATACTTTGAGATGTGTAATTCTGGATGAACTCTGCCTGGTAGCTGTGCAGTTCTCCCAGGGCAGCAGAGGTAAGGAAATAGAAAGGCTGCTCTGGCAGAATCTAAAATTCCGTATGACCTTCTCAGCAGATAACACAGCGGGGCTCCATATTCCCCCACGTCCAGGTATTTTCAGACTGGAGCCTGCTGAATGCTTATCGAAGTTTCTTTTCAGTTTGTTCACTTGCCTTGTGCTGTCTCTAGCAAGGTTGGTTCCTCTTTGAGTTCGGCTGCAGGTAGAGATGCTTGCTGTTGTGAATGAGCAGTAAGTAATGACAGGGTGGTGGCTGAATTTTGGACTTGGCACTGAAGTAACTTGGAGGGTGAGAAGATGTGAAGATACATCCTCACACAGAGTGAACTTTATGCTGTGGCCTTGGGAGAAGGAGCCCTGTGGGCAAGGCCTTTCAAAGGAGATTGCCTGCCTGCCTGTGTAATACTGCTGGTCAGCTCTCTCTGAGGGTTCTTGCTTTGATGTGTGACTCCTGATTGTTCACGTGGCCACTGCCTGCTCTTCAGGGTTCAGTTGCCACATGTTCTCTCATCACTTTTTTGTCTTGCCAGTGCAAGCCTCCTGTGCCTGTCTTGTGCTCATCCCCAGCAATGCCCGTGATTGCCTTGAATTTGTTCATTTTCTGGCTTCACAGCTGCTGCTCCTGAGCTGTTTTCCTATAGACTACCAAAACCCCCTCTGGAACCACCTGCTTCTCTCCTGAGCTCCTCCAGATCCCGTGTGCGAAGGTTCTGCAGGCAGGCTGTCCTCACAGAGCCCAGACTGTGCTAGCACACAGGCTGCCCGCTGGGCTGTCTGCGAGCTCTGCTGTAGTGGCTGGAATGCCGGAGGCGTGGCTGCCTTGTTCCTCTTCCGAGCTCTGGATTAACGCACTTTGGTTGTGTATTGGAGGGTTTGGTTTATGCCAAAGAGCCCATCTAGTGAATTGTTTGGCATGCTTGCAGAACTCGGCCATGGTTTCCACTTTCACTTTTACAGACTTAGTCTGGGGACTGTGGTCATGTACTTAGTTGTTATCCTTCTATTAGATTGGCAGCTTTGCTGGACACGTTTGTTAAATACTGGGATAGCATGGCAGCAAACCTGGAGTTATTGCAGGAGAGGTAGGATATTAATTCCTTTAAAGGTTCCAAACTTGTCAGCTGGTCCGGCAGGACAGCCTTTTGCTGCCCTGATGGGTCACTGTGAGGTTATCCTGGAGAGACGGCGCTCGGTGACCGATCACAGTGCGGTACATGGGTTCTTTTTGGTCTTGGTCTCCCTTACAACTCTTCATGACTGAGCAAGCGTGAAAATAGTCTTTGAGAGACAGGCACCTGTTCCCATGTAACTTTGTAAACTTACCTACTTACTTCACATAATTGGCTACTAAAAATGCATACAATTTTAACAAAAACAATATTGATGATAATGTTAACAGATCTTCACGGTTTAACTAGGCATATATTGACAAATAATAAGGTTTTTTAAAAGGGCAGTTCACATGGCATGCTGAATTCCAGGATTAGGCTGTGTTGGTGCTTTCTGCAAATCAGATAGATCCAAACAGGAAATGGGAAATTAAATATTTAGAATGTAATCTGTATTTTTACAGGGAAAAAGGCTAAATAACTTTAAAGGGAAATGAAACCATATTGAGGTAGACTTTAAATGACTCCTCCTTCTCACACTTCAGCTGTCAAACTAAAAAAAAATTAATAATTCATAAAATTAGGATATCTACTTTTCTTTTCCAGCTGCTGCCCTGAGCAGTATCATTAAAGAACTTAATCATAATTTGTGAAGGTATTACATGCTCATATAGGTGCAAGTGTTGTGGCACGGAGGGCCATAATGTCTCCCAGCGCGTTGGGATAGATAACGAAATAATGAACAGTAGGAGAGACATTTGAAATCGGTGTTACGTGTGGGAGTCTCATTCAGCAAGGAATGCACTGAAGTACAATTCTCTCGTGCTCAGCAGTGAGCCTTCTTTAAACAATTGATTCTTTGACTCTGGGGAGGGTAAGGAGGAAGAGTTAAGCCTTTTTTTGACCCAAATGCCTTCTTCTTGGGAACCCAAATGCAGTGCTGTTTGCTCTGCTGCCTACTGAGAAAAAGGCAGAAATTCAGCAGCTGCGAGCAACCCCACAGCTCGGTCTGGCGCTGTCCTCTGGCTGTGCTTCTCTGTGACCACCTGGGAATTATGTCAGTGGGAATCATTTTTTTTATTTTCTCCTCGAGGCAAGATCCTCCCCCCTCCCTGACAACCTTCTTTCTCCCTGGCTTTCGGCAGCATTTAGCGTCTCTCTAAAATCGTCCCTTTTGGCCTAGAGGCAAACTGTTTAAGGCGTGCTTTTTTTTATTTCTCCTAGACATATGGAACTTTTCTGACACAGAATTATTATTATGGCACATAATTATGATTGGATGTCTTCATTCTATAATTGCATGATATATAATGAGCAGCAAAAGCTTATTTCCTCTGCTCTTTGAATACCGAACTTCTGAGATGAATTAAGCTGATACTGAAAATCCTTTTAATTATGTATGCTGCATAAACATCACTATTAAGATCAGATGAGAATATTATTGCCTAAACATTTTCAAATTTTTTTCAGATACCCACTGTGTGTTTTATATTACCGTCTACAGAAATGTGGGAGGTTTTTTTCTGGGAAAAAGCTCCCCAGACAGTGGATGAAATAATGAAGGAGGGCCTGAATATTTGCTGAAATACAGATATCAGCTACTTTGGTCTAATTGCAGTGTACAAAAGCAAGCCACTATAAAATTAAGAACATTTAATTTCAATAAATAAATGCTTCCTCATGCCTAATCCCTAATCTGGTGTCCCTCCTATGTAGGAAGTTAATGAAGGATGTTTCCCTCCCTCCTCCAGAAGCTCCAGTCACACTGAAATCACACTAACAGCAATGCCAGGAGTGGTGCCATCAGCAGGACATCACCAATTCCCACAACTGTCCTTCTCGATCTCCCAGCGCAATACTTCACATGCACCAGTACCTAATTCCGATCCGGCGTCATGGAGAGTCACTGTCGGTTTGTTTTATTTCCATGGGAGAGACTCACTAATGTAGGCAGGCACGGTGCCCGCGCAGAGCAACCGCTGATTGGCAGCGTGAAGACAGCCATCAGCCACTCTGAAATAGCGGCAGCTGGCTTGTGGGCACGCTCGTCACCTGTGTTGGCCACGAGTCTCTTTAAAGCAGCAGTTATTGAGACTGGCTAAGTAACAGATATTTATGTCCTTTATCCATAATCAGATGCATTTCATTTACTTATTAAACTGCTGGAAGCCTTTTGTGAAGAGAATTGTAACTGGCTGTTGGTGTCTGATTTTGTGTGATGAATTTCAGTTCACTGATGAAGACAAGAATCTCTGCTGAAATCGTTCAGATGGAAGAAGGAATTTGAGTTTTAATAACACTGAATTAAGTGATGCACTAACATAGTGGCATAGAGATCTTGCCACGTTTGACTTTTAAAATACATGTTGTTAGGTCTTTTAAGACTTGTCAATATGCAGGAGTAATGTAAATGAGGCAAAAAAAAATCAGTTGGATTTGCAGATTCGATACATTATTCAGTGTGTGTGGAATGACTTGCAGGCCAACAGCAGCATTCTGTACCTGTTGTAAGCCAGGCCGTTTAAGCATGGGGCCGCTCGCTGTACCAGTGACTGCACTAGCACTCTTACACACCCAGTGTAAGCCTACAAAGCCGTCTTTGAGGCAATTCAACCACGGAAAGGAATGGTTCGGTTTTGATTTGAAGATTAGAGATTTAGAGGATTATCAACATGGAAAAGCAGAATGTGCATGAGAGAGCTGGGAAATCAGGACGTACTTGAACTGTACATGAGCATTTTTGTAGGTGTTCTCAAAAGCACGATGTAGCTACCCCTTCCTAGTGAAAATGCTCCAAAGAAAAACTGCAATTTTTAACGTAACAGCCATAGTCCCCGCTGAGGGTTGTTAAGGACAGGCTGTGTTAAGCATGATTTGAAGTTTTTTCATTTGGACCTGGGTTGGCCACAGTCTCACCATCTGAATCTACAAGCAATTTCTTCTCTGTCTCATCTTCAGTCCTCAGATGTCTTGTAGGCAAAGAGGTAGGCAGGAGGAATAGATGAAGTAACAATTAATAAATAGCAGATGGTCTTGTGAACTTTCAATTTCCTTGAAGGTTTTGGGGAACATATGCTTAAATTCACGAAAGGCAATAGGCAAGATAATTGTTGCCATATGTACTGAATATATGAACACGTTATGGCAAAACAGGAGACTCCCTGTCTAGTAATACATGCTAAGGTTCTTCATTTTCCAGAGAGAACTTCCTGGAAAGTAAGCAGAAGGCACTGCCAGCACCTCATGTTCCATCTGAACATAGGAAAACACCAATTTTCGCTGTGGTCTAGATCTGCAGGGTTCCCTTTCAAACATAAATGTTCTGTGATTCTGTCTCCTCCTTCAAAACTACAGTCACTAAAAAGGAATTGCCACAGCTGCTCGCTCTTTAAATATAAGATCTCAAAAAAACCCCCAAACCTCTCTTACTTTGGGTACAAGTTACTCCTGGGGAGATTCCAATTGGAGACAAGAGCAGCATTTTTCACAATAAGAACGATCAGTCGTTGGAATAATCTCCCCAGAGACATGGTGGATTCCTTAACATAGGACACTTTCAAGATTCAACTGGACAGGATGCTTTGCCAAGAAGATTTGGACCACTTGGACATCGAGCCGTTGACTGCAACTCTTTGAGTGTGGCCATCCAACCAATCTGCACTTCTGGGCAGAGAGAGGATTGGAGTGTCTAGCATAGGAAAACTCTCCTTGGAGTTTTGGAGTTCACAGTACAACTTGGCAGTTCCACCTAACCAGAATTAGCAGAGCTCCTCCAATTCTGAAATTAGACTGTATCCATACATGCAATCGCAGCATCAGAGGTATTAAGGGAATGCTAATTGCTCACAATTTTTAAAAGCTACATCTCCACATCTCCGATTTTAGTGCCTTTTTTTTCTACTGCTTCTCTTAGAAGTTGCTTTTGAGTGATAGCACACAGGCAGGGAATTGTGTGTTGCGTTTAGTGTATCATCTTTGCTAGGTACGGCTGCCCAAAACACTTCAGCTGTGTTTGAGTAGTTGTTACCCTCAGCCGGGCTGGCTGCCTCAGTTACGGGGTGTGTGCCTTTCAGGGGAAGGCGGCTGGGAGGTCACTGATACCCAAAGCAGTTGGCCAGTCTGTGTGCCGGACGGCAGCGCGAGGCTTGCGAGGCTCCAGCTGAACTTGCTCTTGGCCTTCAGAAAAGAGAAGCAGCAAACTGCTGGACCAGCTTCCTCTTGTCTTCCCTTAGAAATGGATTACAATCTTCGGTACTCCTTTGGGCCAAGGTAGGGAGCATTCTGCCTCTCTTCAGGATGCAGTTAAAATGAAATTGATGATGTTTATTCTTCAGCTTGTTGCTACACCTCTATGTGTTGGCCTATTGTGTCTCCTGGTTGATAGAAGAGGAATCCTGTCGATTGGAATTGGTCTTACTAGCAATCTTTCCTCCATTGACTATCACTTTGTAAAGATCTGGCTAGTTGTATCTTTCATGCCCTTTCCACTGCAGAACATTAACAGAATAAACTTTGATTTTTCAGAGTCCCATTTCCTCTTTTCTGTCTCAGCAGACTTAAAAGGTTGACCAAGAATTACAGTTCTGTTGACTGCTCCGCTTTGTAGTGCTGCCTTTACACATTTGTATAGCTTCCCTGTCTCGTCTACAATAGGCGTTCTGCGTATCTGTCAAGTGCTCAGGAAAATTGTCTCATTTATATTTCCTCTGCCCCTCTCCCTAGTCATTTCCAGCCGTCTGAAATGGATGTGTGTTTGCAGCAAAGAAGGACTCAACTTCGCTAATTGAGGCACAAATATGCTCATTTATATGCAATTTTGGGTTTTTTTAGAAATGCATCTATTTGCATAAATAAAACCTCTTTCCCTAAAATTAGTGTGAACAAAAGCAGTTTTAATGGATGCCAGAGAAAAGTGGCTGAATAAAAAAGCCAATTCAGAATGTGCATAATAGTCACTAATTGTTTTCCTTGCCGTTCGCCTGTCTCTGTTTAACAGGCACTATTGGTTGCTGTTCCGTTTCTGGATGTGGTTTGGTACAGGAACTGGGGCTGCTGTGGAGGATCTCAGCGGTGTGGCGTGTTCAGGTGTGCCGTGCAGGGCTGGCTGCGTGCAGGAGCGAGGCAGGGAACGGTGCGGGCTGAGCCCAGCCGCTGACCCCTCGGCCCCGTGCTGCCATCAGTGCAAGACCTCTCACCAGACGTGTACTTCCCTTAGCCTGACACAACTAAAAAAATCAGTTATTCTCACAAAACACTGTGAAGTTTGGAGAAAATCTCAGTTTCTTTGGGGAAGGGCTTTGTTGCAGCTTTGGTTTAACGTGTTGTTCTTTCAACATGGTGTTGCTGGAGCCTCCAGAGAGATTGTGGAACACACACTGTTTAGATTGGGAATGAATAAATAAATCTCCCTCTACCTGCCTCAAGTATATTGAATCAATTTCCTTTGTTTAGAAATGCAGAGAAAGATCTAACACGTGCTTATTGTTGTTCTTGGTGTTCATTGCAGCATTTTTGTTAGTGTAGTAGTCAGTATGGCTCAGGACCATGAAGTAAGGCTGAGCTATCAACCATCCTCAGGAAGCAGGGAGCAGAATTGGGCTGTCTGGGCAGAGGTTTACTCGACAGAGGGCTCTATTGATTCTCCAGATAAATAAAGGAAAGAAGAGTAAACCAAATATGTTTTATTCTGGAAAAAAAAAAGGATGATTGTTTTATTTCAAGGCCATCTTGTGCACCTTTGTAACTTTACTGTTAAAAACTGATTGCTTCATCTCAGTGGAGTTGGTGATTTCAGCGCACTCTGCCCGGAGAAGGAGAGGGGAACAGGGAAGATAGAACCAGCCGTGCTTTGCCTTCATCATGGCACCGTGACAAAGGGACTGAACACTTGTCATTAACTGGAACACTTGTCATTAATTTACAGCATGTTCTGTGAAATAGTTCTGAGTAGCTGTTCAGATTTATGAGTTGGAAAAGTTATGTAAAACACAGGAGAGAGAAAGAGTCAAACCGCCTGTTTGGAGGTTTTCATCAGGAAATCTAATTGGGATCACTTTTAAACGCAGGTTTGGCTGTGAGTGTGCACTAAAATCTGGTTTGTGACGCAATAGTTATTAACAGAAGAATTTTATTTTCTAGCACACAAAAAAAAGCAGAAGCAAGAAGGTAATTTTGGCTGAGTTTAACTTCCAAAGCAAATTGCAAAGATTTGCAATTACTCTTGAGAGGAATGTGTTGGATTTTTATTTTAAAGACCAGTTTCTAGAGAGGATCTACTGTGTTTGTAAAAGATTTACGTAAATGCATATACAGAGAGAAGCAAACAGCACACTCTTTCCAGCTAATAGTCTGAAATACAGTATTTAGGGCTGTAATGTCTTATTCAACAGGTCCTCATCCCCTTAAAATGCAGTACTGCTTCGGAAATTTGGCATTCTTTGTAATTAAATGTTATTTCTAGAGTGGCAGGTTTGGTTACAGTAGCCTGAAGCTGAGTGTCCCTTGGTGAAAGTTTCCTACATCCCTGGTCAGATCAGCTTTTCTGTTACCGGGAGGACGAGGGGCTTGGGAAGGGCTGTTGCCGCGGTGAGGAGGTGCAGTATTCCTTCCATCACCGCTCCGTGTGCTGTGCGTCCCAGAGCCCGGGTGAGGAACTGGCGGATGACAGAAGTAATGCTGCTGACTCTCTGTCTGTGTTCTCGGGATACAGAGGTGCTGTTAGTGGCACCCTCAGCCTCCTCCACAGCAGCATTCGTCAGCCCAGCCGTTTTCTGGGGGGAGAGCTTGCTTGTCTCAGCTGTAACTTTCTTCCTCTCTTGCCTGTGCTTCCTGCTTTTCACAGCAGCAGTTCTAGAAGAATTTCAGGAAGTGTGTCTATTATCAGTCTTTACAGATGTTTCTTCAACTTGCCCCTTTCTGAAGCAAATCTGTTTCCTTTTAAAGATGCAGTGCCCCTTTCCGCTGCCCCGACGGCAATTCAAAGTCTCTCCGAGCAGTGCTGCGGCTGGTTTCAGAGACATCTTTATAGAGCTATGGGTGAGCGTGCGGAGGTGTGTTCCTGTCTTTTCAGGAAAAGTTTGACATTGTGGTTTCCTCCATAAGAAATGTACCTCCATTGAAAAGGAAACATATTTTCTTTTCAAAAAAGCATGCCCCGAAGAGAACCGCAGGCAAGACAAACAGTGAGGCTGGAGATATCGCCGTGTAACAGGGTCTGCGGCCCCGTGTCCATTCCTGCGCACAGGCCATCCACAGACGTGTGCCGTGCAAACCCTGTGTCTCACCAGGCACACAGGGTGATCTCGGTGGATTTTTGTGTAACGCTTTTCTCAGTAGATTTCAGAATGTTCAACAAAAGCAAAGGGGTTAGTGGTGTCATTCCCAGGGTGCAGAGGAAGAAATAAAGCAGGAAAGAGTTAAATTTCTAGGAGAGAAGTGGCAGAGTACAATGTAAGATTCAGGTCTCCTGAGACTGATTTTTCTGCCACTCTACTACATTATATTGCCATTTAGGATGAGCTTTTTTAGAAGTACGTGGTGAATTGATGTGGATGGCTAGTACTCTGCAGTTTGTAGGTTGGTGTAGGTAACAAAGATACAGTGATCTCTAGCAGAGGTCATGGTCCCTGGTGCCCTTTTGGCCCGGCGTCACTCAGCCCGTTTGTTTTGGGGTGTATGCAGCGCAGGGTAAACGGGAGCTGCTGGAGCTGGCAGCACGAAACACCTCCTGTACCCCTGTTCTCTAGATAGCAGAACAAACTGTTCTGCTTTCATCTCCTCATTCAGAATCTCCTTTTAAAGCATGCAAAAATTCTAATCTAAGAATCAAAATTTACAAATACGTTATTGAAAGATTGCTCACCCTGTGTTTCATCCTTAGAGATTTCAGATGAGGAGATTCGCTTGTTGTTGTTGTTAGAAGTATTGGGCTTTTTCTTCAGCATAATACAACTATTAATTCAGGACTTAGACTCGTATGTTTTGTTTTAATTTCTTGTCATTAAACACACAGTGAGCTTTTCTACCCCAATACAAATCAAGGGAAAATGTAAGTTAGCTGATCATCAGCGGCAGTTACTTACTGGAACGTATTAATAATTCTCTGGGAAAATGCAGTGACCAGCTTTGGTTGAGGTGAACTGATGTTCCACAGCGGAAGCCAGCAGGCCTGATGACGTTTCTAAGACAAAGCTAGTTAAAGGGGGACAAACAAACAAGCCTGCAAAAGCTGATCCTGTGTTTTTACTGAGAACTTAAGGTAGCTGTTTTTGCGCGCTCCGACCTCTCCGTGCTGCGGTTCTGCAGCTGTGATGGGAACACAGCGTCGATCACATGTGTACGCTTGCACTTCTCTGCAGGCTACGCCCATTCCTCTTGCTCTTTACTTGCAGCTCTGAACCAGATGCACTCAAATCCTTTTAGCAAATCCAAAATCCTGAAGACTGAGCAAGAATTTGTTCTAGTAAGGACATATCTCGGCTTGTCTTCTTTGGGGTAGTTGGATTAAAGTAGCCAGTCAAATTCCACCAGTTCTCTTTCGAACTCTGTGGTGTCTTGTGTGGTTTTTTAACAAATACAACATAAACCTGTAGCATAAAGAAGCAGGAATAGCAGGATAAGTAAAGAACTAAATTCAGATTCAAGTCTCTTGATACCTTTCTCTTTTGTCTGTATGCTATTAGTATAAATTATCTTTATCACAATTAAACAAAAAAGCCACTGTGTTAATTTTGCCTTATATTCCCTCGATGATACTGGAGAAACAATACGCATGAAATCAAATTTTACAATAGCTGTAAAGCCAACTTCCCTACTAGCTTTTACAGTTGGCAGTAAAAGTCTTTGGTGGTTGTGCAGTTCATAGTAAATGAATCTCTTGCTTTTTAGTTCATTGTATATTTTGAGGCTATAAAATGAATATTTACAGCTATGCTTTTCTAATTCCTGCAGCCATTGCTGTCCCTAGGTTGGCTAATTATCCCATCTTCACCTCATGGTTTTGCTTGTCCTTGAATGTCCTGGGCTTCGTCTTGCATGTTTCAGGGGATTTGTGAAGTTCCCGCTGAATTTAGTGGAAGGACCAAGTCTTAAATAGTCTTAAATCTTTTTTTAATTACAGATTTGTAGTTCTGCTGCTGCAACAAGAGAACAACAAAGATCAGGAGAGCTGTACCGCTCCCATTCCACGGCCGCTGTCATCAGCGTGAGCAGTGGGTGTGGAACAAGCTCCCGTGTGCATGCAGCTGTGATACTGAGAGAATTGTGAGATGGCAACAGTTTACGTACGTCTGGAATATCCTTGAGTTTGTTGGGCCTCTTTCCCTGCCTTTTCATGTGCTCAAAGTATTTTAAAGGTGCATAAGAGGTAAGTGTATTTAATACTATATATTTTGGGGTTTTCGTAGCATTGCTTCTAAGTTTTGAAACTGTTTTTAGATGATACAGTGTCATCATACCAAGCAATGAATAGTTTGGATCAAGTTCTGTGAAAAATACTGTATATATAGCTAAAACTGGTTTGTTTTTTGTAAATGATGACAAAAATCTTGTGAAGCCTTTTCTTTGTGTAAATAATTGCTGCTGGCATATTCATTTAATGAAATGTACCTTCCTCTGGGAGAGTGAGTAATAGTGCATTCAGTTAGACCTCTCATTTATCCGAGAGAGACAATAGATGACATGTTTGAGGTTCTCCTTTTGGACATTTTTTCTTTGAAAAGTAGGAAATGCAATGACATTTCTGACATGACTGTTCAGGCTAAGAGAGTGAGCTTTTCCTGTAAACAAATGACTGAGAAAAAACACAGGGAAAATAATCCAAAATGGTGATACTTGTGTAGCTTATGAACAAAGAAGCCTATGTTATGAAGTTGTTTGGAAAAAAAGCCTAAAAATGTGATTTTCTGCATGGTCATGACTGCGGAAGGTTGGTAAGGTATCACAGTGTATTACTTCTCTCAGAATGACTCTTACTGGGTCTGTAAAGTATCACCTCTGACCAGGGATTTGGCTTTTATGGCTGGAGGATCCTCTTTGAGAATTGGGGACTGCTGGGAGAGACGGGATCCAGCTGACAAGTGGGGTTAGAGCGTCTTTGTCAAAACACAAGCCGTAAATGAGGAATGAAGAGGGAGGAGATTACAACCACAGTTAAGTGAGGAAGCAGTGGGCAGCGTTGAAAAGCAAAGGGTGCTGCGTAACTGGAGTTGAGACGTGCAGGGGACAGCAAGGGCAGCACGCTGAGCGTCCATCACTAAACCAGTAGTAGCGGCCAAGCAAGGAAAATGTGGGCCCACTGCTGAACGCAGTGTCAGCGGACAACTTAAAGCCGAGGAAGTTAACGCCGCCTTTGCCTCGGTGTTCAGCAGCTTCTCTGGTTACCAAAAAGGTGCTCAGCCGTGTGAATGCTAAAGCTCTGAGCACATTACAGTTGAACTGCAGCTCTGAAATAGCGGGGTGTGTGGACCGTCTCTGTGCTGCCCTTCCAGTGGAGAGGGGAAGTGGAGTCCTGTCCGTTATGGTGGGAAAGGGAGACGTTAGCTCAGTCTCTTTGTCGACACGATCAGCGGATGCCGTGAGGGATCTCCAGAAGCAGCACGTGCTGGCAGTACAGCCCATGCAGTGCACGTGTTCTGCCAGTGCAGCTGTGCACTCTGGTTACCGCTTCCAGGTGTGCTGCAGGGTTTACCAGTATCCGTGATGGGCCCCAGACCTACCACTGCCTAAGCAAAACATCTGGACACGTGCTGCATCTTGTCCAAGCTGCCTACGCTCTGGTGAGTTCCACCGAGAGGCTGGGTGAGGTGGCAAGAAGCAGGAGCTCATTGCTCCGCTGCTTTTCTTTCATGAATTATATCCGTGACCTGTCTGAAATAGCCATGCTTGTGCGCATGAGAAAATCACACACTGGAAACCTTCATGTGGTGAACTGTGTGAATTTAGGCGTTCTTGGAGGCCATCTGCAGAGGATCCGTTTCACGCACAAGACGAGCTGAAGCTGGCAGGTCAATAGTAAAGCCTGCATGACGTGAATGAGTTTACATCAGCTGGTTTCATCAGCGGGGTGGGATCCACAGAAAAGATTGTTGTCATTTCTTGTTATTATTTGGTTCTAAACAAAATAATCTTTCTCTCATAAAGACCTGTATGTGTCTAACGTAAACATGTCAGTTTCCTTACTGAACGTTTGTGTATTTTCTGTTTTCTGGCTCTGGATATGCACTTTCACTGGAGATATTCTTTCATTTCAAAATGACTGTCCCTGTTTAGCGACCCTGCCGCCCGTTCCAGCCCCACTGCTGCTAGGACAGGGACATGTTGCCTGCTGTTAGTGGCATCGGGCTCCTTTCTGCTGTCCCTTGAAGATTTAAAGCAGAAACACGGATCTAACAGCAGACTTCCACACAGAGAGCTACACAGGCGTGGGTTCTCATGTTACATTTATTGTAAAGATGCTTTAATATTCGGCGTTACTGGTAGTTGCTACGCAGAGCAAAGGTTGTCCTAGAATCAGAACAAGTTGTTTAATTAATTTTAATATTAGTCTCTCACCATATTAGAAGTGATAACTTCATGCTTTTTGGAGTGTACTTTAGTGATGAATTGAAACTAGCATGCAAAATGTCCACAGGAGCATTTGCAGTTCTCAAAATCCAGCTGTGTTCTCCCGCATCTCTCTGCACTGCCTTTGTAAGCTCGCTGTTAGCAGCCGCCGTGGAAGTGACCAGTAATGACAGTACCGATACAGGTGGAACTGGGAGACACTGCCGTTATGAGGTGGTTAGAACTGGAGTGGGGTTTGCAGTGTGGCACTGTTCACTAGGATCTTTTGTTTCACTTACTGGATTGGAGAGCCCTGCCCTGGTTTTGTGGTGAGCAATCAAAAACAGTGACTAGACACCAGATTTTAAGGGTTACACCCCGAAGTATTTATAGGGGGATTTCCAGGGGAAGCAGAGCACTTATCTGCTATGAAAATCATCGTGGCTGTGGTGCACAGACGTTTCTGGAAATTCCATCTGCCCTCTGTGCACGCTGTTCACCACCAAAATGCTTTAATAAATCTGGCCCTGGACGTTGGCTGGTGCAGATGCCAGAGAAAAAGAAAATAATAGTTTCTGTGACAGCTGTGGTTAAAGAAGATTTAAGACAAAATATAATTTCTGTAAATTGTATCAGTATTTTTACAGAAAGAAGTCAATGTACTCACTACTGTATTAATGGCCTGTTCATTACAAATGCAAATAACATCAGATTCTCCTACAGGCTACTTAGTTGATGCTATTTAATTATTATTTCTATTATGTTATTTCTGAAATCCTCACCTTAACAGCACTTACAACAATTTGTAAATATTCTTTTGCTTTTGGTTAACTGAGTAGGACTTGAAATGCTCAATAGCTTCAAATTGCAGACCGTTTTCTCTTTGCTGTTCAGAATATGTGAGCTACACATAATTTTAAATAAAATTGCTATACCCAATGTCATGTGCGGAGCAGTGTGGAGTCTTCACACATTGTATTAAATGATATTTCAGAAAATATTTCACTGCAAGAAGATACTTCATTTAAACCAACAGTGATATTGTATTTACATCTTATTTTCTTTCAAGAACTAAAAGTGTGTTTTGACAAGAATTTTACCCACAGAAATACTAATAGCATGCTAATTACAGTCAGAAGCTGACAGTGTACAGCTAGCAAGGCTCTTCAAGGTAACCCCTTTTCCTGTTCTGAATGATAATCAGCCTTCCAAATCAGTGGTGTTTAGCAGCCATTGTTAATCTCTTGTGTTTGTTCTCGTCAACAATAAGATTAGTTCAGAAGTCCCTCGGGCAGGCTTTAATAACAATTTGCCGCTTTTGGAAAAGGACTTTTGCATTTCTTAATTTGCCCTTCTTTGTCTTCAGTGGCTGTATTTTTTGAACATACAGTCTTTTGTTTGATTTAATTTTTCCCAAGATGTTTATGTTCCATTTGTTGTATGGCAGAATGTCAAGACTCCAGAGCCATATCAAAAATGTTGAGATTTAATTGGGCTTAATTCAGTGGAAATCTTATTTCACAGCTGGTAATTCTAGAGCTGCTTTGGTGTAGCTCTCCTGGAGCGTGGCACTGGCCGAGGAGAGAGGAATGGTTTTCCTGGTCGTCGGGTGCTGCTCTCAGTGGGACCTCCCGCGCTGTGCCATGCCGTGAGGTGCGACTCGGAAGGCGCTGTGGAGCATTTCCCACCAGGCGTACCCGGTGGGCAGGGCTGTGACCGCTCGCATCACATCCTTGAAAAGGAAAGGAGTGGAACGGAGAACGGGAGAGAGTGCAGCTCATGTTGGAAACTTGTGACCAGCTCTTACCAGTGATGTGAATGAGAGAGCGAGAGTTCACTTCTGACTGGCATGGGTCAGATCCCAAAGAAAGCTTTGAGTCTTTGTAATTTCATATTTCTTTACACTGCCTGACACCTGAGAAATAGTCCGGGCTCCCAGCATGTCTTACGTGTGCGTTTGTATCTGTGTTTTCCCCCTGCTCGTGGGCCGGGGTGTAGTTTTCATTGCTTCCCCAAGAAGCTGCTCTGCGTGGGGACAGCAGCTTTCTCTCCTTCCACAGCAATTATTTTTTAAGATCCTAAGATGCTTTGGCTTTACATTGAGGTGTTACCAGGGTGGACACAGTTGAGATTTTTTAAGTTTTCATTCACCTAATATTTTTCTGTTCAAATTAAGTCTCACAACCAGTGCTAGAACTAAGCTGCCTTACTCTTAGAATAACATGCTTCTGGCAGCACTGAAGGTCTTCCTTGTTTGTTTTTTTTTTTTAGCTTTTGAGCTGCAAATAATGATTGGCTGACATATGCATGCCTGACCACACAAACCCAGTGTCTGTATGTATATTACATAGATAAAAGTTTTATTTGTGTCCAGAATGAGCAACCGCTGCGGTCCTTCCGTTGACTCTGTGGGTACCCAGGGGGTTCACCTGTCTGCAGACTGGGGTGGCCGTAGGAAGTCTGCACAGAAAAGCAGACAGCCTGATCGTTTTGAGTTGTGAGGTTGTAGTCTGAGTCCAGAGCCTCGCGGTGACGGCAGTCTAACCATGCTCACGAGCTCTGCAGGGTGGAAGAGGGTCAGTTCCCTGAGTCCATCTGAAACTGGTTTTTATCTGGTTTGCTCGCTGTATGCTGTGCTCATTAAAAAATGTTAGCAGGACTGAGGGCTGCTTTCAACTCCAAGGTATGTAAAAAGTCTCTAATTTCTTCTTTAAAAGTACATGTCAAATCATATATTTGGAAGAAAACTACCTGAAATGCAGTGATTACATGTGCAATTACGTGCATGCTGGATATATAGCTGTTAGTCATTTAAACTATGAATTCTAGATGTTACTGTTATTTCCTTTGAATAGATATGTATGTGTTTATGATGTTATTTTAAAATTATAGCAGTTGTTTTATGAGTCATACTAACTTTATTATTAGCAGTATCAAGCAGAGTATCAAGGCAAAATGGGAAGAAAAAAAAAGGATTTTGAGCCAGGGCCTGAATTTGCGTTATTTTTAGCACTTTTCCAAGTTACTGTTCATAACTGCCAGAACTGACAGGCAGGAGAAACACAGTGCGAATCGAGATGTTCAGTTGTCATCTGCTCACACTTTTAATTTGTGAATTTGACATGCAAATTGTTCTTTTGCCGCTGATGTTGATGTTGGTGAATGATGTGCGCACCCGTGCTGACGCATTCCTGAGCAGCAGCTCCGTGGGGCTTTGGTCTAAGATAAATCGGTGGCTTTCTGTGTGTGCTAGCCCTTGCGTGGCATCCCCTGAGGAACCGCCAGTGAGACATCCTCCGCTGGATGGCTGAGGATAAGCCATCTAACGTGTGTGTGTGTTCTCTGTTGTGAACGTGCTTGTGTATAATGGGTCAAAACCAGATAGAGAAGTCCCAAGAGGAGTTTTCAAGAAAGGAAGCAGTATTCTTTATGTTTTCCTGAAGCGGGAAAATAGTGAATAACCTACCAAAGACTCTCTCCTAGTCTCCAAGATATTCAGCAAAAAAAAAAAAGTTCACGTGAAGAAGGCCATTATTTTCTGATTTCCCTTCCCAAGCTTTTGTGGTGTGCCTACTTGGCACAGGATGAAAATCTGCACTACTCAGATGAAAGTACAGAGATCTCCAGGACAGGGCTGTCCAGTGCTTGGTTTCAGCATGATGCTGCCGGTGTAACCGCCGAAGGAGAGGCAGGAGACTTGTCGTACAGAGTAGAGAGATGCAGTAAAAATTGACAATTATACCAGGAAAAAAAAACTGAGTAATTTTGTAAAAGAGCAAAGATACAGGAGGAGGAGAGTAACTAGGGGAAAGAATGCAATGGAAACAGATTATTACATGTTAGGAGAGAATTTAACTGTCCTGGAAGTTTGGAACAGGAGAACGAAAGAATATAGAAGTGAAAAAGGTGAACTAAGAGGTAAATGGAAAGAATGAATTGAGCAAGGAAAACCAACCATAACTTACTAAGAATGAAATCAAAAGGTGTAATAGTTCTGTAATAAGCTTTGTAGAATGTACCAAACCGCAGCAATTTCATACATTCAAAAATACGGTAGAAATGTTGCTACCTGCCATTTCTCCAAAGGCTTTTTTTTTAAAACATTTTCTTATTGTATGGCAGTTTTCCATATAGTCAAAAGATTTCCACTGTAATGTGTGAGAGAACTGAGTGGTGGGTGTAAGTGGGGTCTGGCAAGATCTACTGAAGAGGAATTGGTGTCTGTTGGATCTAGATGTGAAAAGAGGTCAGGTCTGTAAGTAGCAAACTGAGCAGAGCAGGGACGTAAAATCCTGCCCTGCTGGGGTCACACCCTGGGCACAGGTCTGTGGGCTGATCTGGAGAGCGACCCGTTCTCTGCCATTTCCTGCCAAACGTCCCACCGAGGCAGGCCCACGGTGAGGAAATGCTGCCTGCCTGTTCAGCACCCTCCTCCTTCAGGTCTTTTGCCCTTTCGGACCTGGAAGGTTCTTGCAAAATGTCCGTTTTGTGATGGGCTCTGCAATGTAGTCAGCAAGCTAATTTTGCATAGCAGGCAACAGTAATTAATCCTGTTTATTACAAGCTCATTATAACATGTGAAGTTGTGGTTTACTATGCCAGATATACCCATTTTGCTCACAGCCTGATACTTAAACAAACATTGTCTGCCACGCTAAGACTGTCTTCTGTCATCTTCTGCACTTGTTCTCATGGCTAGTGAAACATTCTCAGATGTTAAATAATTTTGATTGTACTCTGTGTATTATCTATACAACAGATTATTATTATGTCTAATATTCAATATTTTTCTTTGAAAGACAAAATAATTACTAATATTTAGGGTCAAGCATATGATGTAAAAGAAGTTAGAATTTCTTTGAGGTTCTAGAAATAGCTGATGTGGAAGGACTTGAATAGCAACTTTCTAAACTGACTGAAGTCCCTGTTTCTGATTGCTTTCTGCAGGGGACTGGCAGTCACGACTCAAAAGTCTCTGTTTCTGATTCCACTTCTGTTTTCCTCTCACATAATCTTTGTTTATCCATTCATAAGAAGATACAGCAATAGCTCTTTCACATGGGCATTGTAAGGCTACTGCTTACAAAGATTTCCAGGTCTTTGAAATACAGGCAGGAGAAGTGGTTATTACTGTCAGAGATCACAGAATCACAGAAGGGTTTGGGTGGGCAGGGACCTTTCCAGGCCACCCAGTCCAACCCCCCTGCCAGGAGCAGGGACATCTCCAACCAGATCAGGGTGCTCAGAGCCCCGGCCTTATAATCCTTATGGATCTTACAGTAAGGCTGATGGTTTCAGATAATTCTATTAATAGTCAATTAATAAAAACGTGTCTTAATGTAAAATGTGTATGCATTTTGTAAATTAATTTTCAACATCTGTATTGTTGTCTTCTGCTTAATTTTGTGTTGCTCTTTTCATATATTTTCATTATATTACTCCTTGAGGCCAGCGTGCAGGGCAGTGCATAATTGTGTTGATGAAAACACACTGCAACTGCCTTTTCCGTGTGCTCTGCTTTGCCAGCAGGCGGGGAGCAGAGGAGAGGGCAAAGCCATCTGCAGAGCTGGTGGTGTTTGCCTCGTGCATCCCGCCTGTTCGCAGGCAGCTGCGTCGGGAAGAGGCTTCACTTGACCTTTGGTAAATGGTTCTCCACGGTCACCAGTATGCAGCGTGCATGGTACTGTAACCAAAGGTTTTGTGAGACACAGTCCCTTCTTTGTCTTCTCACAGACCATGCAGCATTAAATGGTGAATAAAAATCTCTAGTAAGACAGGAATTTCAAAGTCTTACAAACTGTTAGCTCAGTCACATCATTGTTTTTGGACAGGGAGTCTCAGAGATGTGTGGCTCTCCCCAGAGACCTTGGGACTGACCGTTATCGTCTGCCCGCGATAAGTTCTTTCATTAGTTCTGCTTGTCTGGAGTGATTTCCCCTTGGCTGTTGTGGCTGCTGGTTATTTAAGGCGTCCTCAGGCAAGCTGGCCGTGGAGAGCGCTCTGATCCAGCTCCGTGCTGGAGCTCTGACAAACCCGCAGCAGTGGGTTGGCAGTCTGGCTGGAGAGCCCTCCCTGGCTCGGGGCCGCCTCGCGGGACGCGCCAGTTGTCTGGGTTAATGCTGTTCAGTCTGAGGCACACGCTGCCTCCTGGGAGTTCCCGAACGTTCAGAGTGTGCGGAGTTCAAAGTTCTGCTTTGTGTATCTTTGTAGACATCTGCCATGCCCTCTGACCCTGGCTTTGGTTTCCAGCCATGCAGGCTTTCTTGTCAGTGTTCCACCGAGTAAAGTGTAAAAAGATGACAACTGGCATTTTTTTCTTGCTACTCTGTAATTTCACAGCTAAATATGGATCAGGTCTGACTTTGCTTGTTTTGTAATAACCTCTTTTTTAGTTTGGCACCATTTTCCACCAGTGTATTAGATTGCCATTTGTACAGCCCTTAGCTATTGCAGATGGGACTCCCTGGTCACTGCATACAATATCTGTATTATAATCGATCAGTGAAACGTAACCTGGATTTCTGTGGTACGTCTGGCTCGGCATAGCCACGCTGAAGGTGCCACACTGTCTAATGCTCAGCCTAGCACAGCAGAACCCCTTGTAAGTAACATCAGGTGTCACTGTTGGGTATTGCGCGTCCTTTCATGTTTTTCAGATTTGCTTTACTTCGCTCTTAAAATTCCTGTTTAACACACGAGTCTGATTCCCAAGTGGTTCCAGAACCTTTCTGCTTCAGCAAGGTTGCCTTTTGACGGAACGAGTAAGACAATGTGGACACCTAACCTGCTGATAAGGGCTGCGAAAGCCGTGCCAGGCTAAGCTGAACCCTGGGGTAAGGGCGTGTAGATTTTGGGCCCTGCTTAGAGCATCAGTTGCTCCTTTTCAGAACAGAGATTCCAGTATGACCACTGTGTAACTGGTTATGTTATCACAATGTGTGTATTATAACTTGTCCTTGCATGTTTGTATCCCTTTGCGTCAAGTGTTGTCGTTAACCGTGTGGACAGTGCTACAATATGGGGTAGAGCAGTCACTCCTCTGCACGTAGTGTTCTTGGGAGCGGGGAGGTGAGCTAAGCGTTCTGGAGACGCACCACTGGTTGTACAGGGTGAAAGCTGCTCACCAAGTACGTCATTTCGGTGAGTTTGGATGGATACTTTTCCTGCATTTCTCACCTCAGAGGAAGGCAGCCAGATTTTGGAAGATGAGAGCACTTCCAGTGAAAAGTTACTACGGTTTAATAGAGAGAATAAATCTGTGGTTGCAATAATCACAAGAGCAAAATGGTTGCATTTGTTATTCTGATAATAGAAGCAGTATTGTCAAAAATAGCAATGGTGGGAAAGCTCTTGTGAGTGCTATCAATAGGAAATTTTCTGAGGAAAAAGTACAGGCTTTGCCTGGTGCTTAGGGTGGCTAAATTCTCTTTTCATTGGACACCATTGTTCAATACAGCTTTCAACATTTATAGTTCAACACCAAAAAAACCCCAGAATTTTCATTAGGGACAGGGAAATGATCACATTCTAGCATTCACAAAACAGCACTCAGCCTTGAGTGTCCAAGTGCTGCTCTGTATTTAAAGTCACCATTTTCCCTTCACATTCCTGAGGTTTTCCTCGAGGTGTGCATCTGACTTTTGTCATGCTACGGGAAAAACTTTTGAGCGGTTACTGAATGTAAAGGGAGGAGAGGAGGGGAGAGGAGGACATGCCTTGTGGGGTGGATTTGAGTGTCGGACGTGCGGGTGGGACTGCAGGCAGGCCCCCAGGGCTGGGCTTTGAAACAGTACAAAAATAAGGGTCCGAGTGTCAAAGGCTCCCGCTCTTCCTGCCTAGAAAAATAATCCTGGAGAAACAGGTGTCATTCTACATTTCATATACGTCTAGGTGCTGATAGTTGAGAATAATGTCAGAAAGAAAAGCTGTAGATAATTCACTGTACATAGGCAGTATTTATTTTTTCAGTGCGCGGGAGCCACTCCCCGTGCCTGCCTGGGACCCTGTGACGTGGGAAGTCATTCAAAAATTGCATCTTCTGTTTCGCTGAAAGCCTACCACGGAGTACCACATCCACCAAATGAAACCAGTGGTTTACAGCAAGTTGTTGCAATACTGGCCGCTTATTTTGTGTTTCCGAGGCCTGGGAAAAGAGCGCAGGTCTGGCAGCGTCTGCGGGCCCAGGGCTGCTCTGGGTGGCCCGGCCGAGCTGAGCACTTCAGATGACAGATTTCTGAGACACATTTGAATACACAGAAGTGTTTAGGCGATGCGTATACACCACGTGTATTATGTCAAAAATGCGGCTTTTTGTATCAGTACTGGGTATACGCAGCCAGCTCCTCACTGTTGTGGGAAATAGTGGATCAGTGTGGCATACATCAGCGTGGAGGTCCAGTTTTGAATTCCTTGGTTTTCCTGTTGTGACCTTCCGGCTGAGCAAACTCCTGCAGTGGCACGCAGAGGGCTGACAACGCCTGCGGCCTCCGAAGAGCCTGCTTTAGGATTCTTCCAGCTGAATACATGGCTGGATTTCCTGAACCATCAAGCTGCTGTGGCTGCCTGATAAGGTGTCGGGAAGCTGCGAGGCCTTGTTCCAAGGCTGCTGTGCACTGACTGGGCCCGATTGTTCCTGTATGACTGAGCATCATGCAAACTTCACCCGTTTCTCATTCCTGAATCAACATTCTGGCCTGCCTGTGCTGTTCTGTCGTTGACATGGAGGTGATGTGAAGCGATCAAAAAAGCCAGATGACAAATCAGATTACTTCTGTAATGGACACTGGGTAACAGACATCTGTCTTGCTGCAATTTCAGCTTTATCAGCTTTCTGTGTTTTAGGGCATATCAATCCTGTTCTTTAGACACATCTATTACTTAAGCATTTCCTAAGCAATTTTCTTTAGACACAGCATCTCTCAGTTCCATGGGACACTCTTTACAGATCACATTTCCTTCCTGTCGCAACATCCTGGAGCTATTTCTTCAGAGACAGATTGTTTGAGTTTCTGCAAATCAAAGAATGTTCAGCGCTGTAGAAGAATCGCTGAGACTGCCATCACACGGTATTTCTGGCTGCACACACCACATTCTGTTCATTTCTTTCACCTTCCAAAACCTATTTGGAAAGCACCCTAGGAGTGCTTTAAAAACGTTAACACATTGTCAATCAGTATGTTGTCAGAACTGTTCATTTGTCCTTTCTTGCTTACTTGGAGCTTAGAAATGATTAAAAAATGGAGCTGTTCCAGCAGCTTGTGAGTACTGACAGGTTTTTCACTGCTCCCTGTTCCCAGTAGGTTTGGCCAAACTTAAGAGAAGCGGTCACATACGTGGGTAGTTCATGTGCACAGCAGACCTTTCTGCCTGTCTTGGTATCTATTTCGTGCCAGAGAAGATCTGCACGCTGTTTGCAGTGCAGTTCGATGTGCTAGGTACAGTGTTTTTGGGGAGAAAATGAGTGCTTACTCTGCGCCCTCAGATGCTGAGGCAGATCTGTCTCGGTGTGGCCGCGCTGGCTGCACGGTTGCTGGCTGTCTTTCCTCACTGCCTGGCCTCTCCACCCCGCTTTGCCCTCTTCCGCCACAGCTGACGTACAGTGAACCCCAGACGGGCCTGGCCCCACGCAGCCGCGCAGGAACCCTGCCTGTGCTCCTGGCTCAGCAGAACCTACGCGTTCCTTGGCGTCCCTGGCATCTTGTCTTCGTGTACAGAAAGAAGTGATGTGTTTTCAGGGCTGAAGCATGCAAGTAACGGCATGAATTTAGGATCGTTACCTTTCCTTTGTGTGGGAAGAACAGACAAGACTTGCTTCCCTTTGTAGAACAGCTAAGAGAACAAGGCTGAAATGTATGAAATGGGCAGAAAATAGTACTACTGAATATCTTGCTGAGGGCATTATCCTGCGTGACTATGTGCTGTGAAATCTATGTACAGAACAATTGAACTACAACGGGATAGTGTTCTTTAGGAAGCTCCAAGATAACTGTTGAGATGCCAGTGGCCATTGTGGAAGAGAAGAGAATTTTACTTAAACAATCCTTTTACTATTAGAGGTCATATGTTTTCCAGGAGAGTCCATACAGTGTTTTGTCACAGTCGATGAAGACTGCGGAAGCAGCTCTGACAAAGCTGATAGAATGGATCTCTCACGTTAAGGACATTCTCCCCACTCTGCTGCTCTGTGCAGCAGTGGTTCCCGAGAGCCGATGCCAGAGGCTGAGGAGCAAGCTGACAGCGCACAGGTACAGTCCAGCCCCCTTCCTCTGCTAAACGCAGATGCGCAGCCAGGGTAGAGCTCCATATTACACCACCCAGATGTTCTGTAACTGTTAAAACAATTTCCTGTGCCAAAATAATTTGAAAGTACGTACTCGAGCATTAAAAACAGTAGTTCTGTTACCCTGTTTGTCTTTTTCCCCACAAAGTGGAAACCTGAAAGCATGTGTGTGGTTTCTTTAGAGAAACTTGAAGGATTTATTTTCTTTTGCTGAATTCTAAACTCATCAATTTACTTAACCAAAGCAGCAGAAGACACCAAAATTAATGTGAAAGGACGGTCCAGACCATGTCGCCCTCCGTCAAGGCCTGCTTTCATGTAAGGATCCTGTGCTGTAAACACTCCGTATGCTCCAGCTTCGGTTGTCAGAGCTGCTCGCTGTCTGTGCTCTGGAGACGTGGGAACAGATGGTGGTGGAGCCGTGCCACGTACAAGGTTTGCACATGCAAGTTTCTAAACAGACAAATCAGCTGAAAATGGGAGTACGTGTTAGCTGTGACTGCTTGGTGGAACTGAGTAAGAACTTCTCTCAGGTGTTTGCAGAAAACACTGCTTTTTACTCTCAGTCTGAGAGTCTGAAAAATTTCAGGAAACTTGTGATTCCAGAAAAAAGCAACACAATAATCAGGAGTCCAGTACAAGATGGAATTACGTCTTGATCCCGAACTCATTCATTGTTGCAAGTTGGTATTATCCATCAAATGGCTGTTAAGGATTCTAAATTGTGAAAGCTAGTAGGGACAACTCATTTGAAATAAAATCACTCTTGTGTTTGTTTTCACCCTTAGAGAACAATTTTCTCTAAAGAGAAAAACAGGAGCTATAAATTTTTTACATTGTATCTTCTTGCATGAGCAGTTAGGTTTCTTGAGGATCTTTGGTGAAGGATCTCAAAAAAAGCCTTTTGAAAATGCATGTACCCTTTATTGTCCATTACATCCTTACTGATTAAAAAAAGTCAAGCAGGTATGTGAGACGTGACTTTCCTGCACAAAAGCTTTGCTGACACGTCTCTCTGATACCTATGTTACCCCTCTATCCATTAATCCTGTCTGTCTGTCTGCTGCAGACTCTGATGATCTGCTCGTGTCCAAAGGAGAGTCTTTGCACCTTTTTGCAGTTATTGGGGAAAACCCAAGCATCTTCAGAGGGGATTCATCCCCACTGTCTTCAGCCATGACGTAAAACGATGGTTTGTCCAGCACCTGCGGTTTATGAATGTGTTCATATATGATTGAGCTTATGTTTTC
Source organism: Ardeotis arabs (assembly GCA_011801015.1). Lineage (NCBI taxonomy): Eukaryota > Metazoa > Chordata > Aves > Otidiformes > Otididae > Ardeotis > Ardeotis arabs. The sequence continues at coordinate 118,426 of JAAGAY010148426.1, forward strand.
TGATATCAGGCCTTTCTGTTAACGCTAATGTGCTTATATTTAATTCAGAAGGGAATTAGGTAGAAGGAAATAAAATTTTATGAAGGTGTATTTTTGCTTTAGGTCATTTTCTCCTTCCATTACAAATTAAAATCGATATGTGAGTATGGTACTGGTTCATATTAGGGTCAGAGTGAAATTTGCATTTTGTGTGGAGTTGTTTGTCTTTCCTGTAGTTTTTTGTTCATAGGAGCACAAATACAGCACAGTGTTACAATTTACTCATCCATTCAAATGGGGAGGTACTGGGCAAATGGATGGGCAACCCTGTTTACGTATTTGGAAATTTCAGAGGAGAAATGGCAACTGGGAATGAATCCCATCAGAGATTTTATCAAAACTCTGGAGGCCGTAAGAGAAGGCGTCTGGACTTGCACGTTCTCGGGACTGGGAGGTGAGGGCAGCATGAGCAGAGGAGGAGGCCGTGCGAGAAGGAGTGCTGGTGACACGGCCAGTTGGCCCGGCACCAGCCGGAGCTGGTACGCGGGCCCCAGCGTATTCCCTTTGCAGGGATCCTGGCTCGGGCGCACACCTTGGGACCAGGCCTGGGTGTAAGATGGGAGTGATGGGGTTAAACCTCAGCAGCTGGAGGTAACGGTGGTGCTGGTGGTACTGGAGCTCACTTTTACGAATAGAAAATAAATAAAATCCGTAACTGATTAACACAAAGCTAAAAGCAAATTACGGTATCGCTGTTTAAGCAACACTGACTGGGATGAAAAATAATAGCTCAGCATAAGTTGGTTTGTGTGTGCATGATGTTTACAAACTGTACAATAATCATCTCCAGCATCCAGCAAGAAGTTCTATTTTAAAATCTTTTTTGTGTTTTTATTTAAAAACCTGTAAAATGGAATGTTCCAAACTTACCCCAAAACATCTGGAGGCTGCAAGAGAAAAAAAATAGCTCAGTAGCTTCTCCAGATGAGCACAGCTTTTAAAATGAGAGGTTGTAAATGGCAGGTTGGGCCCGGCAGGCCGCCCTCGGCACTGCGAGTGCCGGGTTTGGCCACAATGGCAGCGCTTTCCAGTTCCCTGAACGCCCTTCTTTGGAGCTCTGGAACAGAACATTGTAGACTGTTCAGTCTCAAATTTCACATAGTTTAACAAGATAAACACAGGAGAGACTTAACCCGTCCTTAAAAAGCAGCTAATGAAGGAGAGCAAAACGACCGCTGTCATAACTGCTTGTTACCAGGCCAAGCACAAGTTCTTTCACTCCTCCTGGGTTTGGTTGTAATAGATTACATTCTCCTTCTGATCAGCAGAGATCAGCCTGGCGTGTAAAATCTGAAAGGGACGGCGGCAGGACCCTAATTACCCAGAAATACCTGCATTTTCAGAGAGGAGGCTTGTTTAAGTTTTGATTAGGAGGAGATAAAGATGCTCCTTAAGGAGCTTAAATATTAGAACAATCAGGGACTTTTTGTGGTTTGCTGTGTCTTATAACAACAGTGTAAATGGTAAATTAGTATTCCATTTTAAAAGCTGATGTTTGTTTTCCATGGTAATAGCTCCGTTCGTGAGCAGCCCTGGGGATGTCAGAACATCCCCTGGGGACCTGCGTGTTCTTACTGCCGCTATTTTGTTGAAGCAGTAACTTTGAGGCGTACTGGAAATGTGAGGTAGCAGCCCTGGGTGGCATGCTGAGGATGTGCAGAGGGGATGCACCAAGATGTTTATCCTGCCGAGCTCGACATTGCGCCTGGCAGCAGTGTCGTGTCCAGAGCTGAATTTTTACTGAAGACAAAGTCTTGTGAAAGAGCTCATAGCAATAAACTCTTCTGTGGCAATGCTGCAGCGTTTCCACAGTAAGGAGCTTTGTAAAAATACAGGAGTTGGTTTATGCTACAAAGGAAATAATGTCTTTAATTAATTAATTTACTGTCTTGGCTGCATTACTTTTTAATGGCTGTAGGTTTGCACATTCTGTCAATAAACAGTGGTCCAGATGGCGCTTAAATCATGCTTTGAAACTGATTTTCTTGAGAGCATCTAAAGTAGTCACCAAAGGAGATGCTATTCCAAAATTAAGTCATGTAATACATTTGCTGGAAGGCAGCTCCACGTCCTCATGGCCTCCTGGCCTGAGTTAGCTCAGTATCCAAAAGTGAGCAGGCAGGAGGGGAGTGATTCACAGCGTAACTCCAGCGCTGGGTACTGGTCCGGTTCTCAGAAATGGGGTTTATTTGTAGTAGTTTCCCTTACTCCCAGCCTGACGAAGAGTCAGTCATGTCCCTTCCTGAAGTGCTCGGTGCTGTGTGCACGCTGTTATGAGCAATCAAGATGACAGATAATTTACATACATGTTAGTTTGGATACCTTTGGGGAGTGTTTTGACATTTTCTTAATGTGCAGATCAAGTATTCTTTCTCTGTGTCACTTCTAAAGATAAACGAAAGCCGTTTTCCGTTCTGAATTGCATGCAGCCTGTGTCTTTCATTCTTTAAAAAGCCCTTAAACCTGAGACCCGGTAACCTAGATCTAAGGCCAGCCGCTGCCCGTAGCCCTCTTCATTGCATGAGTATGCTGGGAGTAACCCAAGTGTAACTAACGGCCGAAACTCTCCCGGGTGTAAATTCCCGTCCAGCGTGAAGGGATTACAGTCTGGCCCGCAGCGATGAAATGATCTTGTCAGAGTTCACAGCCCTCAAAACAATGCGGTGCCTAACAGCAAGTCTGGGTTTGCCTTTTCCTTTGTCAGTATGCACATTTTTCATGGAAACATCACCATCCTCAGGTGGCCTGTGTTTAGCAAGATTTTATTGAATTGTCCAGTGCTAAATAAAATTGGTAAATATGATTATAAAAGTTATTTATAATATATACATACAAAGTAAGAACTCCAGGAAACTAAAATCGGTAAGTAGTTGAGTTTTTTAGAAGTTGTCTGACAAATTTCGATGAAAGGACTGTTCTCATGTTGACGCTTTTTTCTGCAGCCAAGTCTCTTAATATTCTTAGAAAGTGAGTATGTACAACTGGGCAACAGCATCTCAGAAGTTTAGTCTGGGTGGAGGTAAAAATGATAATCCGCATACTTCTCTGTTTCTTTCGCCAGCACAAGCCCGCCTCACCAGTGCTTTGTTTCCCTTCTTGCCCTCTCCAGCTGATAGCTGTCTGCTAACCCCGCACGCAGTGTGCGCTGAAGTGTCCTGCCGAATGGAAGCGATAATGCTGCATGCCTGAGAAACAAAGAGCACAAAGGAGTTTTCCTTAACCTGTTTCAGCTGCACGGAACAGTTTAAGGTGCAGCCTATGCTTTACAGGATTGAACTAAGATTAAAGGGCATTTTTTTTCATGTGGATAAACACACATCCATTTTTATTCTGTTGACAGCAGAGTTGTCGCAGACTGGGACATATTTGATTATATCTGAATGCAGTTTGGAACACCCCAATATTCAGCCCAGGAACAAGTTTCTATATCCCAGAATGACAAAGGGTACTTCTCATGGGCAGGTGGGAATCTGGAGCCTGTGCTTAAAGATACCGTGCACATCCTGACTATTAATAGCTCACTTGTTTGAAGCAACAGGGTGAAATCCTGCTTCTGATGAGCTCAATAGGAATCTTTTGCAAAAAAAAAAAATCCAAGAGTTCAAACCCAAGAATTTCACCGTAGTCTGTTTTTCAAAGCTTACCTTGGAAATGCCTGCTCAGCTCTTGCTCTTAGCGGCCATCGTGCTGTCTGCGCCAGCCCTGTCTGACAGAGGAGTGGGTCCGGGGACAGTCCCGGGTGTTTGCCTGTCCAGACGAAGCAGCTGAGATTTGCACTGTTTTCTGTCCCAGTGATTGGTAGTTACTGCGGGTTTTACTACTGAGGAGCATGACGCTCCTTTGGAGCGGGAGCTTAGGTCTCTGAGGCGTAACTCTCAAACTTAGCAGCAATTCAAGTAACTCGTCCAGCAGACACTGGATGGAGCCCTGCTCTCTGAGGATCCCCGTTGCGGCTGTATCTGACGTGGGAGCACTGGTCAGAGATGAAAAGCCGCTGTAATGAATCCTTCAGGCATTTTCTGAAGATACACTGAATCTAAAAATAGCACGTTGAACCGCAGATGTGTCTCCAGGTCCAAGGCAGATACTTCATGCCCACCACAGGAAGGACAGGGCCTTCCAATGGGGCCCAGCTTGTACAGACACAGAGTCTGTGACTGGGGGAAATGCCTGAAATGAAAGGGAACGATAAAAATAAGTTAATTCCAAAAAGCAGTCAGTCTGGGTTTGATTGCTGGGTTCCTGCGCTGGAGAGGGGAGTCCCTCTGGAGCTGGATGCCTAGGGAGGAGGGCTGTGAGCCAGCAGCCGAAGCCCCTGGGCACAACCACAGCATGTTTTGGAAAGTTCTCGATGAAGTCTTTTGTTTCTGTGTTATTCTGTGGTTGTGTGTTTGCCTGTGCTGGAAATGCAGTTTTGCTTCATCAACCACACTCATCTATTTATAGATTTATTCTTTTTAATCAAGATTGTAGAGTAGCTTTGCCAGCACTTATTACACAGAAATAAAGTCAGGACGAAGCCCTTTAAAACTACAAACATTTTCAGGCCTTTCATTAGTATATTCAGGGTGTAATTCTTAGGAAGAAAAAAATAGCATTGGAAGCATAAAGGTAATGTTTCCTGGTTTTTTTTTTTATGTAAGTAAAGGCGTTTTTGAGCATTCCACATTTCCCTTTTCTCTTGTTCCACACCCTCGGGCAAGCGGTAGTAGCAGCTGTCTTTGGTGAGAATGGATTATAGGTCAGTCAGCACGCCCGGCTTTAGCGAGCGCTCCGCCTCCTTCGCTGGAGGAGATGAAACTGCCTCAGCCGGCCGGTTCTCATTGGCTTGAGAACTGGCAGATTGCTTTTATTAGGCCCTGATCATTTTAAAGTAGCCTAATGTGGTTAGTGCTTGTTTGGCTAATAGATTGGCTGAACGGCTTACTACTCGTGTTCCCGTTGATTGCTGGCATTTCTAATTTGTTCAGAGGCATAATGTGTAACCTCTTGGTTATATTAATCTCTGCTTATATGATAGCTGAAACACTGCCAACCAATTTTTGTTGAATAGTCTCTTCCTATTACCTGGAGATGCATTTTGTTCTCACTGGCTTACATTCAGATTTTCCTTTAGATTATGTTGCAGATTCAAGGGATTGCACATGTGTAACAGAATATCATGGGCTGCTCCTGTTCTGCCTCTGGAGAGAAACGTCTGTGAGTTATTTTCCAATGTATTTGAAGAAGGGAATCTCAGCTTCTCTCGTACCATTCTCTCTTTAAGCATGTAACTCCCTGGAGAGCCTGGAAGAAGCAGTTACAGGCAGGAACGTGTCTCCATCAAGGCTGAGGAGGCAGGCAGCAAGTGTAGATCCGAAGAAGAGCACCTGCTCTGCCCACCATCCCTTGCCGTTCTCGGTGTCCTCAGAATCCAGCTGACAAAGAGGGACTGCAGCCACTCCAGCACTCCCAGCTACTGTAATTTCAGTGTTGGAGCCAGGTTCATGAGACAGCCTCTCCTTTACTGAGGGATTCTCCGATAATTATCTACTAAAAGCCCCGTAAAGGTGATTTTAGTACAGAGATGCTGCAGAGGTAAGGGGAAGCTACAGGGAAAGAGCAGAGAGCACAGAAGTAAGGAGGCAGGACCTCAGCGCAGATGCTTCTCACCTTCACTGGATCACAATTCACATCCAGTTTGCCTTCACAAAGGCATCTTTGCCTCTTGCCTGCGTGGCTCTGGACCCCGCCCTCACGCTTTGCACGTCTCCATGACCCAGCGGCATTGTGAAAAAGGCAGCTACGTTCACGTGTACAACAGTCTGCCAGTTCCAGAGCTTTGTGCTATTCTGTTTTCTGTGTATGCGTGAGGTTCCTTGTATCTTATTGACTGTAAAAATGGCTGAGAAATGTTCACATAAACTTGAAAGCCAGGAAAAGGGAAAAACTACATCTTCGATGTGCACCAGACCTAGACTCCTTGAGTCAAACTGTTACAATTCACGGGGAGTTTTAAAAGCTTTTGAGTGAAAGATCACCTGATCTGGATATAGAGCCACTTCTCTGGTAATTACAGTTCTGCTAGCTTTTAAACAAATTGCTGTAGCTTTATCTGGGCAACTTGCTTTTCTTGCACTCTGAAGTAGCCCACTCAGAGGAGTGTTACACCCACCATCAGCACTGACTGAAAAGCTTCTCTTAGAATTGCTCCCACTTATATCTGTCTCCTTGACTTTCGCTGAATAGCCCAAAACGATCATGTTGATTGCCTGCTGAAATGACAGCTGACAGCTTCGGACTCTGACAGGCGTTAAACTCTGTTTTGTTTCTGTTCAGGTTGGATTTATTGCAGTCAGAGTGCTAAGATGAGGTCCTGGCTGCATTGAAATCTACGGAAAATTTACTTCCAGTATCTTTTTTGGTGGCAAAAGTCTCATGGTCTTAAAAGGGGTAAGAATTTATTTCTCAATCTCTAAATAAGCTTTTCAAGTTAACCTGAAGTTTGGAGAGGTATTTAGTATTTCTTCTCTAATAATTTCAAAGTTACCAAAAGTTTTTGTGATTAGATTTTTATGTCTAATATTACTGAGAAGCTTAGGAGATGTACCTTCAATTTGTAAGAGTAAATGAAACTAGGATGCCGATGGGCATGCTCCCTGCAGCCGCTGCTCATAGCGTGTGGAAATAAATCGTGCCCACCTAGTGAATCAAGCCTGATACTCCTGTTACTTGGGAAACTGGCACCTCTTCACGTAGACAGGATCTTTTCTGAATTGAATGAAGAGAGAGGGAAACAGGAACCTCGTAAGTTACAATGAGATTGGGAATGGGTGTTCTGATCTGAATTTTTTGATGCATTTGTTCCACTGGACAAGGGTGATTCAGCAAAACTGGAATGCGGTGCTTGTTCCTGAGTTTTCTAGCAGAAAGTAGGCGAGTTTGCTGTCACCTCACCAGCCCTGCCTGCCCTGTAGCCCTTGTCCCCGGAGCACTGTCTGGGAACTGGGGTCAGAGCTGGGAACTTGGGCCTAAGCCGTTGCTGTCAGGACTGCCTGCTTGTCAGAGGATTCTGAGGAGCATCCCTGAAATGACATCCCTGTTCATACTGAGCTCTGGAAGCATTCCCTCACAGGTAGGATTTATAAATAAAGCTCATGTGTTTACTTGTCCTCTCCAAGTGCTGCAAAGTGTTCTGTGATGGTGGCACACAAAGGAAAGAGGCACAGAGGAGCACAAAAGCTGTCACAAATTTCTGAGCACTGAAAACCATTACTTAGCTCTCCACAGTATCTCCCTCCTCCGTGCTGTGTTCTCGATCTGAATGTGAGTGCCGTGGGGTTCAGCTCTGTCCGTGAGGGTGAGCGTATGCTGCAGCATCCTCAGAGCGGCTCAGGACTGTCATTCCTCACATTCCTAGTCTCTACTTGGGACCTGCCACGGGGCAGCTCAGCTGTTCATCTCCCACCGCAGTGACAGTCTGATCTCTCTGGCAGTCTCTTCAAACTAATTTCTTTATTAGCCTAAGCACCATCAAATGATGAGATATAAAAGCTGTTACCAGCAAGTCCATATGCAATGATGCAGCCTGAGTTCGGGAGATACAGGGACATCACAAACTCTAATGAGCAGGCATTGCCTTTAGAGGAGAAAGAAAAGATATTTTCTTTTATTCTGTAATGATGAAGTGAATGTTAATCAGAATAGTTACCGTTTCAGCTAGTGTCCATCGGCATTCAGAGAAACAAAAACCGGTAGCATTCAGTCCATTCCCTGCTGGACACCAGCACCACTAACAGAGGCCAGTATGCCACCTGGGAGCTTGCTCTTCTGGGCAGGAGAGCTGGGAAAATGCAAATTACTAGTGATCAGATCTCCTTTTCGTTCCTCTCAGTGCATTTCCTGTAGATAAGGGTAGCTACAGTGTTTGTGGGGACACTGCTCTCTCTAATAAGCAGAACACAGCTGAAAAGCGAAGGCGGTGTGCTGCCAGACTACTTGACATGCAGGTACTTGTGACCTGAAAGAAGTGACCTCCCTGCAGGGCATCGTGGCTTTTTTTTAATTTTTAATTGATAAATCACTACAACAACCCCCCCCTACCCATAGGACAGCAAGGTAGGAGAGTGCTGCTTTAGTCCGCTGCAGCGTAACGGGGTGGAAATCGTCTCTGACTAACGCAGCAGCAGGACGAAAGGAGGAGTGGGATTCTGCCCTCTGATAGCCCCCAGACTCGGGTAGGCTCTTCGATCAGCACCTGGCTGAGGTCCTAGCTTGTTCTCTCCTTCGGTTCTTCTGCTTCTTTCTTCTATTTATAATCAGCAGGCTCTCCAAGCTTCCTGCTCCGGGAAGCACAGGAACCCTTGCTTCCTTTTTTGAACTCTGCTGCCCTGGCTTTTTGATACACGAAAAAGGAAGGGTGCTAGGGAAAGATGTGATGAGATTTCTCGCTTACTGACACTCGGTGCGCTTGTCTCTACATGAAGATTGTGTCAGGGCCTGCCCAACCACTATTTTAATTGTTCTGTAGACTTTTACCCTGAAGGTCTGTCCACCTCAGTGGTGAACTACGATCACCGTGCAGGAGTTAACACAATCCCAGGTTTGGTGCTTTCTGCACGGTTCAGTGCTGCTGCAGACCAATGGTTACAGTGCTCATTCCGCTCATATTTAAAGTGCAGCACTGTCATTTTGCCTTTCATGGCAAAAATAACCCTTTTCTAGTGTAAACCTACAAACTTCATAGAACTTTGCCATGATCAGCACTTTTTGCCACAAGGTGTAAGTGTGCAGGAACTCTAAGCTCCCCAGGTTAAGCCTGCGTGAAGTGAGCGTACGTCAGTGCATCGTCCCAGCGCCTGACACGGGCCGGGCCGTCTGTGGGCACTGGGCACTGCCTCTCAGCCGATTTGCCTCATTCAGGGATCCTGAAGGTAATCAAGGTGCGTTTTTCTAACAGTAGACCAAGGGCAGAAGCTTGTGATGCACCGTCCTACCTTTTGGAGAGTAGCCAAGCATAGTGTTTAAAACACCTTTTTCTTCTGGGGACCATCCAGTTACTACATCGGTTACTACGTGAGTAAGGCTAAGCAACATTTTTCAAGATTAGCAGAAAAATAAAGAGCTAAATAAAATCATCAGCAAATTTAAAGTAAATGCAAGGTGAGCCAACAAAACGGAGAATGAGCAAAGATCTAAATATTCCATCTGGACGTTCGCAATCCAGAAGGGATCGCAGCTCTGTCAGAAGAGGTTTAGTGTAAAACAGCTTGACTCTCAGAAATCAGATCAAGTTCGGCGCAGTGCAGTTGTTGATCAAATGCACATTTTGCAGTGAAACCATCTGCAATGTGATCCGCGTCTTGCCTGACCGGAATATATTTATGAGAATGCACTAGTGTGTTGCAGCAAATGACTTCCTGTGCTGTTGTTGACAACTTAAGTGATTCTTTTCATAAAATCAGAAAACAATCATAGTGCTGCCCATGTAGAAAGTGGGAATATTCTGCCTTTGAGATCTGTGTTTAGAAGGGATGGAGGCAATGCGATGCTGAAAGGATTACTGAAGGATTGCTGGCCGTGGAGTGGCGGTTGTCCAGGTCACGGGAGGAAGGAAAGATGCAGCATTCACAGGCACTGCCTGTTTGGTCCTTCTAGAGAACATCTTGCAAACCTGTGGAAGCGGCCATGCCAGCGCTGCTTCCGGCACTGGCAGACTGAAGTCACCGTCTGAGGACATCTTTGCAGCTCTGAATCGAACAGCTGCACTGTTGTTAGAAGATTCATAAAACCTACAAAGGACCTCATGAATTTCTAAAGACTCTGAAATGAAGAGTGTGCAGAATAACATCTGCTCATGTTTCCGAAGGTCTATTGTTGCATCTGCCCTGACAAAGAATCCCAAAGAATGCACATTGTTTGTGTGTTTTCTGAACACTTCACGAGACATCATTTCTAACAGCTCATTTGAATATCCAGGAATATCCTCTCACACAAATTCC
>JAAGAY010148427.1:0-18135 GCA_011801015.1 Ardeotis arabs
CAAAGGCTTTGCTGAAGTCTAGGTAGACCACATGAACAGCCTTTCCCTCATCCAGCAGATGGGTCACTTGATCATAAAAGGAGATCAGGTTGGTCAAACAGGACCTGCCCTTCATGAACCCATGCTGGCTAGGCCTGATCCCCCGGCCATCCCACACATGCCGCATGATGTCCCTCAAGACTATGTGTTCCATAACCTTCCCTGTAACCGAGGTCAGGCTAACAGGCCTGTAGTTCCCCGGATCCTCCTTACAACCTTTCTTGTAAATGTAAATTCCTCACGCAGTACGTAAGAAGTCACAGATGACATATGCAAATTTATTTTATGACACTTTAGAAAAACACCAGGTCACCTATATATTATACTACCAAGTCAGATTTTAAAATCTGGACCTGGATCCCAAGAAACACTACAGAATAACTGCAAAATGAGAATCCACCAAAAAGCCTGCTGAGTGGGAAGTTAAAATATTAAGAAGAAATTTATTTGGATGTAAAACTCCAGTGAGCAGAAAAATTGTAAGAGAAAAAGCTAATTAATTTGTTGGAATTAATGAAGGAATAAGCTAGAAGAATCAGAGTTTATAAATTTTCTCAGTGATCTAATATTTACGCTACTTTTAAAATTCTAATTGTTTCTCAAGGAACTTTTATACATAATTACAAAGAACGCATATGCATATAGACAGATTTTTTTTTTTCTGTCAGTGGGAGAGACAGTCTCTGGGCATCACCCTCCAGGATCTGGCTTCAGGACACCACTGAGGACTGCCCAAAGACCTGAGAGTCTGTGTGGAAGGAGGAGACAGGCTAGAAGACAATCAAATATGGGAATATGGTGAGCCACATGGCTTCTTTTCATAGTTCATTATCTGAGTCCAGTCTTAACTCAAAATATGTAAAACTTTCAAGAAATGTCTTTCCTGTAAGTCATTCCATACAATTACCTTAAGGAAAGGAGTAACTCAGTCCTACCATGGATTTTAATCCATTATACAACTGGCATCCAGATTTAAACCTTTAAACTACATTCAACCGAGTTTTGTTAGAAGCAACTCACCGTGATGTATATGCTAGTTCACTGTGTGGAAGAATATTCCATCAGAATTAATGAGCAAGCTCTTGCTTGTTTCCCTTGGCTGTTTTACTTAGAGGGTTCATCTATTTCAAAATATGCAGAACAACCCATGGGGAAAACTACATGTTACTGAACACTTGCTTTTTAATGTCCTGATTTCCTATTTTGCTCTGCACTGTGCAGAATTCAAATTACTTCTGACCTCAATTGGACCCTCAGAATTTATCAACTTGGAAGAACTGAACCGTGGCCTTTGGAATGGGTTTTGTATCCTCAGTATAGAGCTGTGCTACGTTATATGATTCAAGATTAACACTGTGATTTGCTTTTATAATATTTCATCTGACTGTATTATGAGACTCCTCCATACACTAGTCCTCAGAGATCCTTTCATCATCTGAATTACACTACCACATCAGCTGTGTGCAGTTTTGGTCATCACAGTTGTTCTAATGATATTTTTCTTTTAATGCGATTGCTGCAGATTCACCAAATCATATTGCAAGTAAGGCATAGATCAGTAGTGTAGCAAACATGATGTTAGAGAATGTCCAGCTAACAGATTGTCCTATTTAAGTGTATTTGCAACAGCAAGCTTATTTTATAACTATCCTTGACTGAGGACATACGTGTTTTGGATTTGAAGATCTCGATGACTTTTCAGGCAGCTAAATTTACATAAGATCATAAAAATTTGCATAAGATCATCAAATTTACATAAGATCATCATCATCATATGCAGGCCATCTCTATCCATGGAGTCAAAACTCCCATAAGCTTCAAAGTTTGTATGCAAGTTTTGATTCTACTCATGGCCTTTTTCCTAGATTTGCTATTCAACAAAATTTATATCACTTGTACTGTACCCAGAAGAGAAGGCTGATTGATTTTCTGTTCAGGTGTCTGCAACTTTATCAGTCAAACAGATCAGAATAATGTTGGCTTGTACCTTTCCAAGCAGTTGTCAGTAACAGAACACCCTGATGATTATCATGTGATGACTCATTTAATTTCCTTATTCACAGATGGAAACTGATCACATCTTTCAAATCTTTTTCCTAGACTCTTCAAGTTGAGAATACAGAGTTTTCTTACGAGCTTGTGTAAATCATATGCTTTGACATTTGCTATTTATTTGTTAGCTTTCATAACTGCAGCGACACTCAATGATCTTGAAAACTGATCAATTATTGGAAACAGTTTGTAATCATCTTACACTCACTGTATACCAAATGACCATTATGTTTATTATGTTAATGACTGACCCATTTTTCCAGAATCATTCTGTGATAGTTAATGGAAGCCACTTGTTGACATTTTTGCAGGAATTTAATTTTCTGACTACAGACCATAAGCAGCTTTCAATTAATCAGAAACAATTTTTTTTTTTTTTTTTTGTCAGCAGCGACTGAAATCTGGAGCTTTTCAGATGGCTTTTTTTACCAGTCGTCTTTGATAAAATGTTATTGCCCATTGTTTAGAGTAAAGAGGTTTTGCTTCCCCTGCAGACAAATTGTGTATTGTTTGCTTGGATTGTTTAGCCTTTCCTAATGCTGGACAGACAGTATGAAGACTGAATGAGGTTTCTGTAGAGAGATGTCACAAATTTGGGGAAAATGTTATGAAAACAACAAAACCAGGCTGTATCACTTGATGGGCTTTTTTTTTTTTTTCCCTGCCGGTTTTGTGAAAACTGTTGTAAAGAGAAAACAAACCCAAAACCAAGTCCAAACCAAAACTACACCACATTTGGCTTGCTTTTATTGTGCTGTCTAAAATTCTAATTATTAATTTAATTTTTAACTCTAATATTTAGAGGATATGTTAAAGTATTGAGTTTTACCACCCCAAGGCAACAGTATCTTTTTTAAGTCATGGTAGTAAACTATGGAAGTTACTGGAAACTTTTTGGAAACTATTTTTAGCCATTATTTCGTAGGATAACTATATAGCTTATTAACAGTAACAGACTGTTAAGAAGCTGAAAAGTTCTTTTGAAAAGTTAAGACAATGTAAAAGCAATTAAATTAGAATGAACAAGAAATATAAGAATATGTTGTTTGACAGAGTAATTTTTTGCACCACTTTTGGATTGAATTTTTTAAAAATTTTTTAATAATTTCTAGTTCTTAATTGATAGAAACAAGAGATGTAAACTGTACGTCAAGAAGAGAGCGATGCAGCTATTGGCCCTGTTTCTGAAAAGAATTACATACCCATTAACTTTTAAACAATTTGAACAGTCTCATTGCCAATTTCAGTTGTGCCTGGGTTTTTATACATTTGAAGCCATTTTTTGATAGATATTTTCACTATTGAATGGGCCAAATAGGGGAGGCAGGGTTAGGAGATCACTGGAATTTCCCAATAGCTATAAATAAAAAATTATTAAATTTATATCACTGCATTAACATTTTCTATTTATTTTCACATCCATACTTCAATAATTGCAATAATCTTCAGGGAAAAGAGACAAAAAGAATCATACATTCACGTTCCTTTTTTACCATATAGCTTAAACCTAACACTAAGAATTTGCAGCAATGTGTGTGGAAGTAACACAAAATAAAGTGATATACTTTGAAGAGTATTTTATTTTTAGGAAGGCTGTATTTATTACCAAACTTTCTCTGACTTGTGTGAAATAACTTCCTGCTGTGCATCTCAATTTTAAAGAGAAAATCTAGCCCTGAGGCACAATCTTGAGCAAGAAGAGATGTATGACATACTTTATCCAAAGTGTAGCTCCAGGAGCCTATGACTGGTGGGCACATCTTTGAATCATAATCCCTTCCTTACATATTTTTCTCACCAAGAGAGGGAACTCTTGGGATCTGTAACACCATGCCACCTATCCAAATATCAGCAATGCAATGGAGAAATTGAAGAAAACTAAGCAGTGAATGACTGTTTTTTCTTATGTCCCTGATACCACACTTTGGTCAGTCTGTGCAGAAGTCTCAGAGTCCTTCCATCTGTCCTCATCCTGATGAATAACCCAACTCTTACTTCAAGGGAGTAGCTTCCAGAGAACTTACTTATTTTTATAAATCTAGACAGGACATGAATAATGCTTTGATGAAACCATTTAAGCTAATGTCATCTATTTGCCTCTATTTTATACTTCCAGATCTATGCAAATTATCTCTATTTTAGGGCTGCTTCTAACCCAGAAGAAAAAAATACAATGATTCAGTGTATGTAAGAGAAAACAACTATATATTCATTTGCAAAAAGACTGTATTACTTACAGATATTGGAGTTTTAATTTAATTCAATGCCTTAATGTAAATTTATCTCAAACAGTAAAAGTAACGTTCCTTCTAATAAAGCTTATATTATTTCCCGATTTCAAATCCTTTACAATCAGTCACCTTTTAAAGACACACAGGATTTTTTTTTTTTTTCCATTCATAGGTATCGCTTTGGGAACAGCAAATTGGGACTTACTGCTTTTCTTTCTCTCTTTTTATTCCCCACCCCACCCCTAAGCAAGGAATATACAGTTAACATTTCTCGGTATTTGGACTCCATTTAAATATATAACATCCTTAAGATATAGGCTTTTGGCATCAGGACCCCCTGTTTGAAGCTTTTTAAAAGGATTTCATTTTAAATTTATAGGGTTTTATTTTCTTTTTATTCTGTGTAAAACAAGTAAATGAATGGCAAATCAAAAATTTAATAATATTATTGCAGTTAGAAAGGCTGAGCTGTTAAGAAGTATCTTGCTAACAAACAAGCTGATACAGTTGTAAAAGTGGACAACTTTCTGGTGTACTGACTTTCAACAGATCTGGCACAGACAGATCAAATAAGCAGCTTTGTGTAAGTCGAGGACAATAACCTTAACTTTGGGAAAGGAAAGTATTCAGCCTCTGCACAACAAAGACAGAGACAAGGGTTGGCATCTCCTTGACAACCAGGAGTGAGATGTCAGAGATAAAGAGGTGTTTTTGTGAAAAATTTTCTTTCACTAGTAACTGTACGGTCTAACTTCTACAGATTGTCTGTAAGAATTTATTGTGGAACACAGCAATTTCACTGGTGCAGTCTCTATGTGTTAATTCACCTTCCTGAAAGAAAATAATATGTTTATGTAGGATCCGTGAAAATTAGTAAGTGTATCCTGTCATACACAAATACCCCCAGTCACTGCCATAGATGAACTCATGCAATCAACTTGTACTGGACAGGAGCACACAAGAAGCAATCAAAGAATGTTTTTCATATAACAGCTACGCTATCTGTCTCAGCCTTCAAAATCTGAATCTTTAAGGGAGATCGGCCGAGCAGCTTCAACAGATGAGACAGGGAGTAAAATTCTATTAAATGTTAAATCTGTGGACATAATGTAGATGATGCTCAGACTGGAGATATCATAAGACCACAACAGTACTCTTTTTTCTCACTCACTGTTAAAAGTTTATTCTCTCACAAATGCAAAGTACTTGTACCTTTGCTGAACCTCTCATTTTTTTGCTTGTTTGTACCCTGTTATATTATGCTGTCACTAACTGATTTTCTACCTCAGTGTATAATGGATTAACATAATTTACAGGTTATTGTTCTCAACCTGATCTTGGATTGGCTTGATTATTTCTCTGTCTGTTAGAACCACTGTGTGGTGCATCATGAGAATTTGTCCATTTTTTCAATCGTATAAATTGCTCAACTAAAGGAACTATTTCTTAATACAAACCTTACCTTGGTTATATTCTTATATATATATCGAAGCACACATTCAGTTTACTTAAATATTTGCAACTAAAATGTTAGTGTGGTCCTGCAGTTCAAAATATCCTCTTATAAAATTAATAATTTAATTAATCCTTGAAAACATAGAAAAAGAAAAGCGAAACTTTCCACAAGACCAAAAATTTTGGCTTCTGTTTCTTGTCAGAAACAAAAGCAAAAGTGACAAAAATGGAGTTCACATTGAAATGAAGAAGGCAGAAAATTTGACACACTCTACAGTGGTGGCTGCTGATAAATTAACTGAAATTATCTTAGAATTTTAATGTTTATGATTCATTAACTCTGCTGTTGATAATCTTGTACTCAAAATTTCCAAAAATTTTGTCTGTGAAGGCCATATTTTGATATACATCTAAATGCAAGCATAACCATATAAAATGATGGCTAAAATTAAATAGGATTAATTTCTCTATGTGGCAAACAATCTTTTTAAGGGAATTCTATATTTCTGCCCTACTGAAGGTGACTGCATTTGCTAATACAGTTGCTTTATGCTTTACTTTATTTTTAAGAACCATTTGCTTCATGCTGTAGTTAAAACTACATTTTGTTAACAGTGTGTCTTTCACAACAGTAGAAGACTCACTAATAGTGATGAATAAAGCTTGGAAAATCTGGAGAACTGAGACATTTCTGAATATTTCTAGAATTTTCAGCAGACTGCCTGAGTGACAGAGCAGTAAAAGGCAAATTTTTAAAGGAATCTACATAGATGAGAAAAAAAAACTTGTGTAAATTAGATACATACACTGAAAATGATGAGCTATAAATAAGCTAGCGTTACTTTGAGAACATCTTGCAAGTCTTGTGACTAGTTGATGAAAAAAAGGTGGCTCAATAATCAGCTTCAGTCAAAAGAATGTGAATGGTAAGAATTACTTCATATGCGAATAAAAAGGAAAATGCCACTATACTGTTGTATACACTTAGATTATATCCATTCTTGAGTATTTGCACACTATCCCTCTCCCTCAAAAGGTGAAAAGGTGTATAGAGGGTTATAAAGGCTGATCGAGGGACTGAGACAGCACCTGTACTAGGAGACATTGAATAGACTATGACACTTCATCTCAGAAGAGAAATGACTAGGAGAAGGCATTACAGAGGTTTTAAGTGGTGGGATGAAAGCAACTAGAGGATGATTATTTTTTTCTAACCATACAAGAACACATCCAATAAAATGATCAGACAGTATGCTGGAAGCACATAAAATAGTTTTTCAAACAGCAAGCAGTCAACAGCTGAAGTCTGCCAAGATGTCTA
This sequence comes from Ardeotis arabs, assembly GCA_011801015.1. Classification (NCBI taxonomy): domain Eukaryota; kingdom Metazoa; phylum Chordata; class Aves; order Otidiformes; family Otididae; genus Ardeotis; species Ardeotis arabs. Next base: position 7,099 of record JAAGAY010148427.1, read on the forward strand.
CAAACCAAAAAGCACAAATAAGTTCATAAGAGATTAGATAAGTACATGGAAAAAATACCTCTAGAAAGTGCTACCAAACATAGACACTCTGGTTGAGGCAGTCCATAAGCTGCAAATTGCACAATTTTTCATTGCTTTGCTGTTAAAAGGAGGTTTTCAGTAAGCAATGCTGATCCCATTCAAAGGCAGGATTCTTTAATCTGACCTAAGGCACCTATACATATGTGCTTACACTATCCTGAAAAACTCCAGCTCAATTTGAAGGCATGATTCCAGCAAGTACTTTGATGCTCTGCCAAGCCCTAAACATTTTGCTAAAGTATTACCTTCCATAGTAATAGTTCACCTTTTGTGCTGCATAGTATACTTTTTTTTTCCATCTCTATTTTTGAATTAGTCGCAGTTTACTCTAAAGCAGAGGTTATAGCTCCATTAACACATAGGTCAGTTTTATTTAAATGGCAACACTGAACCATGACAGACTAACAGTGTGTTGTAACTGGGTCCTTCTACTCCGTAGGATGTACGCTTCAGTTGAAACCTATCAGTAAGTGTCATCATATCAAATAAGAAAGTGTGACATCTAGCAGCCATCCTCATTAAATGCAAAAAAAAAAAGACATCGAAAATAAGTGAACAGCTTCTCCACTGCAGGATTTAATAAAGTGAGTAGCACTATTGAATGAAAGGGAAAAAAAAAGCTGTCAGTAAATGTCTCTTCATCTATATAAAAAGCACACCTCATATTTTGCAGAGGGAGACTATTTGAGTTAGGAATTAAATGCTTTCACATAGGAGACAGTATTCCACCAACTTCTAGCACAACATGACTGAAACAGATGTCCCAAAGTTCAGCTAGGTCTTTTTAGTTAATGGACAAACACATCTGCCCTGATCTGCCGTAGTGCTGTGTTGCTTTGAGGTCATGATTACCTTTGCTCACCACTTAGACTTCCCCACCCAGAGCTAAGAGACAATATGTAGCTTCAGACCTTTCCCCTTCTTTTTCTTTTGTCCAAAATCTCTACCCTTGCTTCCAACAAACCAAGCTCAGCATTTTTTCCTATTTGTAGCCCAGATAATTCTTTTTGATACTCAAGAGTTTTGAAATGTCAGAGCAAGTGATACAACATAAATTTTTCTGCACAGGGCCAAAAGCTTAGGGGCCTGGGGCAAAAGAGAAAATCTTTTTACTAAATGTTTAATATATTTCCAACTGAACTGAGTCAGAATGTGCCATTGTCCAGGTATTTTCCACTTTTGTGTGAAAGAGTGCATTTTGGTAGATACCTCTCTCTGATCTGACAGAGACTTATATCATTCACTGTGTCCTGGAACAATTGGTTGTGCTCAAATCAACCACCACAGGCTCTGTCATGCAAATAAAAATAAATAATTGAAGAGTCAAAGGGAGCTAAGTGCTCAGAACTGGAATGCAAATCCCTGAGTGTGTCGATTCTGAAATGGCACACAGGCTCTTTGGAGATATGGGTACTTTTCACAGTTTGTGTAGTGTATGAATTATTTGAGCAGTTTAGCTTAAGATTTCACTGGAGACCATTAAAAATGCAGTTACAGTATTTAGGATATATTTTTTATATGGAGGAAGAGAAGCTATCACAAGAAATCACAATACCAAAGGATCACATTGTCAAAGAGAAAAGAGGAAAAAATTCAGCTTTCCATCTGTTCAATGGCAATGACAGTCGTCTTTTAAACACTAGGTAAGACTTCTGCCAAAGTCTGGGAAAATAAATGAGAGAGAAAATGAATCTATTTAATTGTAAATCTAAGAGGAAAAAAAAAGTGGTTTTCATCAGTGTAAATGAAATAATCAAAATGAACTTACTAAAACATCAGAGTATCTCTCAAGATTACGTTTACTTCTAGAGAAGTAAATTTACTCCTCTGGACTATAGCAAATACAGTTCAAACTAACATTCCCATTTTGGAAAGGCAACAGGTTAGTGAAAGCCACTTAACTTGTCTACTGTTATGAGCAGTCACTAAAGCAGGATTAGTCAACACACTGTCATTGACTGTTCACAGCCTGTGAAGAAACAGAAACCACATAATTTCGGAACGCTGTTTGCAGAGCTAGTGTGTAAAGCTAACCAGATGGACAGTGATCCGTGATCTCTATAAAGAAATTTGGGAAGGCCAGGAGAGCCAGTTTGTTAGAAGTGCTGGTGAGCACTGGGGAAATGCACAGAGACACACACAGAGCTAGGGCTAAGAGGTGTGAAGACCTTCCTTTAGCACTTCATAATCCCTCACATCTTTTTAACTACTGACAACCAAGTTGAGGCTATGACGATTCTTTGAGCTCTGACACTAAAATCACCTTATTGATGACAAAAATTCTGCACTTTTTTTTTTTTTTTTTTAAAGAGAATGCTCTGTGTGCTCTTTTCTTATGAAATTAAATTCTGGGGGAAAATGTCACAGGATTGATTCTGGGTTTTTTTTGGTTATTATTTTTAAATAATGAAAAAAACACCCCAAAATTCAACATTAGATATTATAGAGAGGATTCTGATCCTTCTGCCTCAGAGAAGAAGGAGAAATACAGCAGAAAAAAATCTCAAGGGATTGGTGCTTTTGGAAAGCACAGGCTCACATTACATGTTTTGCAATAAAAAGCAGCAGCCTTAAGACTTCCTTCTGCTGTGAGCAGCAGCTCTGTCATGCAGCAACAATCCCAGGCAAAGACCTAAACTTAACCAGTATGTTTTACTGGTGCATAAAGATGAAGAAGAGCATAGCATTAACCAGGTACGTTTCTCTGAAGTACAGCCCCTTCTTAGTAGGGAAGAACTGCCAATCCTGCTGCCATCTGGTGGCTTGTATTTGGCTTAAACTTGATTTTCTTAGAGTAGCTTTTATTCAAAAGCAAGCATCCCTCTTTGGGCACCTATTTGTAAATTGATACAAGCAAGGAATTCAAGCACTGGTTGCTAGCGAATGGATGCTTTTACAGCTAACTGTTGACTGATTTCTTCATGGTTCATTTTAACATAGATACACATGGCACACTGTGATACAATTTCTCTAATTTTGTGAATGCATAATTGAAAGTGAAGGCTGAAGAAAAATGCTGAATAAGAAATTTAACACTTTATTGAGATAATTGTGTTGGTAACACGACTCTACTAACAGTTGCCTGGAGTAATGAGGAAAGTGAGGCTAATAAGGATTAAGTAAGTCATGGATAAAACAGTGTATAAGTTAACCTATAAAACCACAAAATTACAATAGAGACATCAACCACAAAAATAATATGTCACCAATGGCCTACTGTAACCAAATACAGCCTGAGTCTGTAAGGTCACAGAGTACAGTACACTTTGTACTGTGTGGATACATCAACCTGATCTACAGTTAGGCTTCTATAAAATGGTTTTGCAGTCATTATGCAGCCCACGGACAACTGAACAAGAACAGTATTGGTAACTGAAAAATTTATGGATTAGAAATATTTAGCTCTATCTTTACAATTTAAATAAAAAATAAATAGCTTTTATACTCTATTAGTCTGATTTTCATAAGACCTCTTCCCATTATTCTGATAGACACTCATACAGGACTTGATTTAAGCCTGAGTAGAATGAATCTGCTACAAACCGTTGGAGGAAAAGAATATTCTGTAATTCAAGCTATACTTGATTTATCCTGAACAGGCAAAGGTCCAAGAGAAACTACTGGTTTAACGTGAAAATTTTCCTTTGAAAAGAGGTGAAGATTAATTTTACATTTACATTTTACAAATGCATACTGCCCAAACAGTTTGCTCACACAAGACAAAGCTCTTTTAATAAATCAGTCTCAAGGGATTGGTTTTTACTATTTTTAATACTTTGAATGTTATCATAAAATCAACATCAATTGTTCGTTTTGCTGAAATAGTTGTGAAACAACACTCTTCAAGTTTATCGAGATATTTTAATCCAAAAGTGAAACAGCCTACCACTACTGCTACATCATTCATGAAAGTGAAGCTTGACAAGGTAGCCTATAATTACCATATTTATTCAAGTCTGAGATTTAAAAAAAAAAAACATTACCTCCCAACTGTTTTCTTCTTTTTTTCTTTTAAAGCTGTGAACATCAGTATGCATCTGTCTACCAACCACTTCCTCTGAGTAAGTACAGCAGAAGATAATTTTCTGTGTGAAGCTGGGGCAAATTAATGCACAAGGCTTTCCTTCTGCCTTGTTATGTTGTTCTGACTACTATGCATCTTTTGTTTACATTAGTACTAATCTCATATGTCTTTCTAATATATTTCCTGTTGACACAAAATGGTCGTCTGTACAAATTGCAGTTTCAGTTGACTGGTTGCAAAATGATTCTCAATAAAGTAAATCTATAACTACTGAAATAATGCAGTTCCAACAGCATGCAAAAGAACATACTTTGCCTGTTTTTTTTAAAGACTTAAACATTTTTACCTATGAACATATACAAAGAAATTGTGAAGTATTGGAAAGCTTCTGTGGGTTTTTTGGTAAGTATCATTTTATGTGGGAAACATTGCCACTTTGAATAATATTTTCTCTTCTACTTACAGAAAAATTGCTGTTCATGTACTAAACTGGGTTTAACAGTAATTAAGAGGTAACTAGGTCAGCAACAGTTTCTGTACAGTTACACCAATGTACCTAAGAATAAATTTATAGAGATACCTATGCAAATTATAGAGCATAAATTAAACTTTTTGAACAATTTATTTGACTTCAGTCAAGGTAGACAATATCAGAGCTTAAATTTGTATTCTTAATTTACTCTGAATTTAGACCTATATTCTGAGTAAAGACATATTCTCACATGTCAGTGTCTATCATGAAGCTTTGTCTTTGATTTTCACTTGCTTTGAAGACTTCTATTTACTCTCTCTTTCCATAAGGGTCCCTCTTTTTCTTCTTCTCTTCTCTGTTGTCCTGGTTTTGGCAGGGATGGAGTTAATTCTCTCAGTAGCCGGTGTGTTTTGGATTTTGTATGTGAAGAATGTTGATAAAAACACTCTGATGTTACAAGTTGTTGTTAATGAGACCAAGGACACTGTCTGGCTTTCCAAGTCTCATTAAAGACTCATTAATGTGCAGATGCAGGAAGCTGGGAGAAAGACAGACAGAATAATTGACCCAAACTGGCCAAAGAGAGTATTCCATGCCATAAGTGTCATGCTCAGTATATAAGTGGGGGTTGCCCATGGGAGGGGGCATCCATCCTGGCATGCATCCTTGGCATCCATCTTCTTTCCATCTCTCTTGCTTGTTGTCATAATTTCCTCTACCTTGCTAGCTTGCTTTTCTCCCATTTGCTTGTTGCTCGGTATTGTTTCCGTGATCACTGTGCAGGCTGTGTCAGTCATTCGGACACCGGGTGGTGAGAAATCGTACATTGTTCCTTTTGTATATTTTGTATATATTAATATCCTTATATTCTGTTATTTTTGTAGTTTTTAGTATTTTAGTAAACTGTTTTTATCTCAACCCGTATGTTTTCCTTTCTTCCCAATTTCTCTCCCCTGTCCCACTGGGTAGGGGGAGGGTGAGTGAGAAACTGTGTGGTGACTCAGGGTAAACCACCACATCTGTACCTCTTATTCTCCTAAAATTGAAGAAACATTTATAAATATAAATAGAAAAAGTAACAGAGAGCATTTCTTCAGGAAGAACAGGTTAGAGTGAGCCATCCTAGCAAATAGAGTTTTTTTGCTGTTAACTGTGGTCAAGCATCCTAGTATGAAAGGAAATAATCTCTAGAAGGTTTATGGCTATGTCTTGGAAACATGAAGACTGACATTTCACATTAGAGGTTGTGATCCAGTGCACTAAGGTAGTTGATTAACCGATGTAGAATCACTGGCTGAGACCTTTATGTACCACTGGGACCAAATAACATTTTGTTTCATATTGCAGAAGAAAGTATTGTCCCCATAGCTGCTTTTCTCACATTCTCTTGTCAGCTCAGCATATAGCCTTTGCTCTAATACTCTTTTGAGTAGGAGTTGACCTAATGTAATTTGTGTAAGGCACCATCTTGATTTTCCAAGACATCAGACCTTGTGGAAAACTCTGCATGTCTGAGTACCAAACATCACCATTACCAGTGGCTCACCAATGCTTGTGCAATGTGGCTTCTAGTGTTAGCTGTAGTCTATCTAACAAATTATCAGGGACCGGCGACACTGAACCAGTGGTTCAGTTGTGGTTTAGCCCCCACTTTGCAGCTAAAATAGCACACAGCTGCTCACTCACTCCTCCCCTCCTGCCCCCACAATGGGATGGGGAGGAAAATTAGGAGAAAAAGAAAGGCAAAACTCACAGGTTGAGATAAAATAAGTTCAACAAAACAGCAAAGGAAGAGAAAACAGAGTGGGAAAAAAATCCCAAACCAATAACAGTAACAATATACTAAGCACATGATATGTAGGACAATAGTTCACGCTGGATCCTGACATGCTCGCTCTCGAGTAGCAAAAAACCCCCCTCGCCATCATCCCCACTTCACATACTGAGCATGACATCACATGGTATCAAATATCCCTTTGGCTGATTTGGGCAAGCTGTCCCAGTTGTGTCCCCTCCCAGCTTCCTGCAAAAACAAATTCTATCCTAGCCGGAACCAGGACAACCACTCACTATTGTCCATGTACCATATTCTCTGGTATAGAAGGAATGAGCATCGTTGAAAGAAAAAGGTTAATTAAGAGTTTGTGTCATGAGTCCAACTTTAGGCTGGGAACATAGCACTAACAGAAGCTTTTCCTCATGAATGCTTTATTTCTGCAGGTACTGAGGCAGCTTGGCCAGGAGGTGTACAGTATATATCAGGCAAAACAGTTGTGTAGTTCATGAGGACAGAAGAAATGAATATTGCAGCCCAGCGGCTGAAAAACTGGGGCATGGTCTGGCAAGAGAGCTGTTTGTTACGTTACTAGCTGTTGGCTGCCTCCAGTCTTGCTCCATCTGTTCTTCCTCCATCCTCTTGTAAGCCCTACAGCTCCCACTGTCTTCAATGGCAGTCGATTATGGACTACTTGATGGCAAAGCAGTTTTAAAGAGATTGTGTAACACTGATGCCAGAATTTAAGGTCCATTAAAAGTGCATTGCAGTAGTGATATTTCTCTAAAACAGATTAAGAAATCAGATGGCTTCTTCCTTTGTAGTGGTCTGCACGGCTTCCAGTTATATGCAGGCACACTATATGTTTTTATTTATTGTATCCCTATTGAAAAAAACAGAAGATCTATGAGTAATTCAGAGAGTCAGCCTCTGGTATTCAGCTGCTGATTGTTTTCGATGGATCATGGCATTTTCTATATCCAGCAATGAAAAGTAAGGCTGTAAGAAAGACATAAAAAATTTCCAGCGTCTTCCTTTTTGTCATTGCTTTCTTAAATAAAGCAAAAAGTTACCATTATGATCAAGGACTCTATTTACTGCTCCCCAGGACTGAAATGTGTTACAAAGTCTATTTTTTTTAGATCTTATTCAGACTGAGGAAGGCCAAAAAATCCAGAAAATAAAAAACCCTAATGCACTGAATTCATGTTTCATGTCAAATTTCTACAGGTAAAATTAAGTTACTACTCTTCTGATTCTTTTTAGGCTTAGAGCTAGGAAATGTGAATGAAAATAGAAAATGGAAGACAAGCACATTTGAACATGTCTAATCAGATTTTTAAATTTATATCTGTTTACCATTTTTTTTATGCTTATGAAGGCTTTCTGTGCATAATTTATTTCATAAATATGCATTTAAAGATAGAATTTGTTTGAGATAAGTTATTCATTATTAAAATATATTACCTTAAAGTCTTGTCTCACTAGTAAGCTTTAGGCATTTTCTCAGTGTGATTTTCTTCTTAACTCTTCTTACAGGCCTTTATAAAGGAGTGTCAAACTGTGATGGAGTTGATTTTCAGCCTATGCTGAAAATGAAAGTGAGTACAATGCACAAATACTTGTGATTGGGGTCATCACTATAATTATTTTATCAACATAATTAAGTTCAATCAATTGCAGTCACTAAGCACTGTAGTAAACACTGCAGTACAAATAACTGCTGAAAGTAATTTAGATAATGCTTCTTGTCAAATTCTACTTCCACCGACAACTGCTCTAATGAAAAGACATTTTCCTGAGAGGCCTTGCTTTGAAAACTATTTTACTCTTTCTGCTTCTCAAATACAGTAAAATTAAACCTTACCTATGGCTAGTCAAGCTTCTAGAGAGCTTGTAAGACAGTTATTTTTTGTGTTTACACTAAAAGGCGATAAAAAGACAAGCATACTTATAGCACAAAAATGAAAGTAATTAACTTCTCCAGCCCACATTTTTTCAAGTGCTTGTTTCAAAGACTGCCACTCAAACACCTCACTGTTCAATCCTTCTCTTATATGCCTGCATGAAGCTGATCAGAAGGTTGAAATTCGGCTTTCAAGAATGTCTCACAGCAGGAAGAATTTAGCATTTGATCTTTTCCTCTGTTCCATGCTGTGAGGAAAGCATTTCATTTTACAAAGTAAAAAGATAGTTAAATGGTGAAAATCTGTATTTAATCTCAGAGAAAAAAAAAATTGAAACATCAAACAAAACAAACAAAAAAAACCCGTAAACAACTTTGTATTTTAACCAAGAAAGAGAAAGGATTTCCTTTTTTCTTAATGATCTTTTCCTCTACTGTCTGTTTTTATAAGACTATTTTCACTAAATGAATAATCATATCATAGCAGATTCGACAAATGGATTGAAGGTCATTGACATATCTTTATGGAAACATCACTCTTTCACCTTCAAAGTCACCTTTTCAAAACTTTGTATACATAAATGTATAAATTTAGGATATATATACTTAAATAAGGGTAAAAGATCATTGATAACTATCATTATAACTGTCACTATTTTGTATTTTTAATTATATTTTATATTCTTCCTGTCAAACATGAAACAAAGGTGTTCTGTTTTGCTTTTTAGTGAAATTAGTTCATGCTTCCATTTCATCTAGTATCAACCTAAGAGAGGAAGAGAAGAGTCTGTTCTGTTCTAGTGATGATATCTTGACTTAATGAGCTAGTGTTTTCTTTCCAAATTTGTATTTTGTTTGACTAGAAAAAGCAGATGTTTTATATGGTAATATTACCTTTATGCTTCTGTATTGTGACTCACAAGCTGATAGCAAAATTTATATCCTTATGTTTTAGTTTGACAATATTATCACATATGCCAATATTTAAATTATTAAATTGAACATGTTGCAGACAGATCAAAAACAATAAATGTGGCACAACAGGATTCTTAATACTATAGGTACTGTGTTCACAGCTGGGATTGCAGTGTATGTCTGAGTTCAAGAGTCTTGTTTTCTTTTTGCACCTTTGACTTTCCTCTGCAGCTGCTGCTTCTACATCAGAGCCAAAGATATGTGTGGAACAATGTCAAAGGTGTATTCTGTGACTGAAAACATAAAATGTTTTCTGTTTCAGAAGAATATTAAGCTGCTCAGTCATAGCTGATAATAGATTTTTTGCCATTTGCAAGAAACAAAAGGGTTATTATTGAACAGAACTCCTCAGAATGGAACATGAGCAGAAGTGTGTATGAAAGGAGACTCTCTGTTTTGGAGAGGAAGGTAGAAATTAACAAAAATTCTTTATAATTCTTTTTTGCTGTATTGGATTAATTAGAAGAACCCTCCTCCCTTTCTTCTCTCAAATTGTTATGTCAAGAGAATGTTATATTAATTGAAAATTCTTCTTTCCCCTCAGGTATCCAAATAGTCATATGGCAGGATTAATCCTCCCAGTTAATTTGCTTACTAGTAAAAAAAATACAGGTTTTATTTATTGCTCAGTTTAATAATTAATTTCCCCCATCTGCTATTTGACAGCAGTTGACTACACTGAGATGGGAATCACAAATATTAAAGGCTGATGGATTTATGCCAATTTATGTCAGAGTAAAATTGGTCTTGTGCTCAAGTACTGTCCCATTTTTGCTGGAAATACTATTACTCTATATAAACAGTAGAAAGTAGGACACATGTTCTGGGCTCATAAAAAAATTATTGAAAGTAATACTGAAAATCAACCCAAAAGGAGATCAGTACAGAAACAATTTACCCTACTAATTTTTTAATTAACTTAAAGAAAATGTTAGATGCCTACTTTATAATTTCACACTCTGAATAATGTTTTCCTTAGTTTTAATTGTAAAGAAGCTTGTCTCTACTGAAAGAAGAAAATTAGGTCTGTTGAACTGAGAACAATATATTTGCTCTAGGGAAAATGTAAGCATATGGCTTTATGGATAGATACAGGCTATATGTATAGATACAGGTTTACATCCATATCTATAGAGATATACAGACATAGAAGCATATATATGTATATATGCATATGTACACATACCAATATTATATGTACTTATTTCCAGGAAGACACAAGGTCCTTACTTTTCACTTTGTGCATCTAGGGTAGCTTGTAAATGATGGGAAAACATTATTTCAGTTAATAATACATGTTCCTTTTGAATTTGATATTATTTTCAAATAAAAACTAAATTTGACTTTGCCAAAAGGCAAACGAAGTATTATAGAATGCTAGCTTTCTCATTATTCACACAATGTAAACATATATAAAAGATATTGGTAACACTAACATTAAAAAATACACAGAAATGAAGACCAAACTGATATTCTTCTTTACATTTACCCAAAAGTAGAAAATTCATTAATCTTGACCTAATACAGCTCATAGCAAATAACCTGTGTAGAAAGAATCTTCATTTTGAATAACTAGTTTAAAGAAGAGTCAAAATCAAAGACAAAAAAAAAAAAATACCACTGACTCAGATCTGGATCATCAGAAAAGGCAGCAATAAGACAGATGGAATATTTTTATGGTTGTTTTTTAAATTTCAGAAAACTGAGAGCTTTAAAATTAAAATACACATGCTTTTTTTCCAAATAGCAAGTTACCTCTTTCCTCCTACACAAAAAAAAAAAAAAAAAAAAAAAAAAAAAGAAAA
>JAAGAY010148427.1:20387-59623 GCA_011801015.1 Ardeotis arabs
TACTCCAGGTGGGGTCTCACCAGGGCAGAGTAGAGGGGGAGAATCACCTCCCTCAACCTGCTGGCCACACTCCTCTTGATGCAGCCCAGGATGCGGTTGGCCTTCTGGGCCACAAGGGCACATTGCTGGCTCATGTTGAGCTTCTCATCCACCAGCACTCCCAAGTCCTTCTCCTCAGGGCTGCTCTCCATCCATTCTCTGCCCAGCCTGTATTTGTGCCTGGGATTACCATGACCCAGGTGCAAGACCTTGCACTTGGCCTTGTTGAACTTCATGAGGTTGGCACGGGCCCACCTCTCCAGCCTGTCCAGGTCCCTCTGGATGGCATCCCTCCCCTCCAGCGTGTCGACGGCACCACACAGCTTGGTGTCATCGGCGAACTTGCTGAGGGTGCACTCTATTCCACCGTCCATGTCGCCGACAAAGATGTTGAACAGGGCTGGGCCCAACACAGACCCCTGAGGGACGCCACTCGTGACGGGTCTCCACTTGGACATCAAGCCGTTGACCACCACTCTCTGAGTGCGGCCATCCAGCCAACTCCTTATCCACCGAGTGGATATTCAATTAATTTGACTTTTTTAAATAGGTAAGGAATTTAAGGTAAGGAATCATGCTAGAGTTAGAGTGTTTTAGAGTGTTAGAGTGTTTAGTTTTCCTGACTAGGAAAATCTGTTCATTTGACTAGATAAGACCTAGTAGTTCAGAAGATGCTACAATATTGATCCTTCCCCATTAATGACCTATTAGTACCTCTGACTAAATTTAGTTTATAATTGTTTCAAGGCTGCTGTACAACAGGCTTTGCTGACCCCAGCTTGTGACTTTTCAGTTAAAGCATTTTTTTGATAATTATTCTGAGTTTTCAATTATATACTACGCCTAGAAAGCCTGAAGTAAAAATAAGCAACTACTTGTTATTCTAAAGGGCATTTACAAATAAGATTATTAAATCAGATGCACAGCAATAAAACAGGATTTCTGTGAATCTGCACTGGTCACCAGGATTTTAGTAGGAATTTATATGAATATGTATATTTTAGTATGAACATTTATGTGAACATGTCTATCTACGGAGGCTGTAAGTCCTCCTCTTTTTCATTAAAACTGCATAAGCATTTTTAACTGATTTCAGTGCTGCCGGGAAGAAATGTATACAAACCAAGTAGTATCTCATGTGCAACCTTTTTCCTACACAGCTCTCAGCACAGCTGCTTATATGACATTTCATAATGTCACAGGAGTCAATTGTTCTGTTTTAAAAATGATAATCAGGATGACTTCTAATCTCAGCTGCTCACATACATTCATCCATTTACATCATTTCCATCTGCTATTATAGTCCATTCTCCATTCTAAGGCAATATGGTGATATTTCTCAGTAATGCTACAAGAACAGTAATAAAGAGATAGCACTGCAGTTTAATTTTGGCTTCCTCCTGCTCATCTTGCATTCTTTGCACAAGCAACGCTTCTGCTAAAGTTGGGAGACGTTTGGATGCCTGAAGAATGGAAATTAGACCTTTTATCTGCATGCAGCGAGTGGAGCTTGACCACTGAGTGACACCTCCAGCATGCTGAAGGTAGTTTCCTCATTAGCAATTTGTGATTGTAGTTTTACATTTACAGATTTTTTTTTTATGGGTTGCTCTTCATATCATATGCTCCACGTTTTTCATAATGAAGGTACTGAAGATTATATGGAGATTACTCCTAAGAAAAGTCTCCTATAAATACCTGAGGCAAGACAGTAACACTGTGCATTAAGTTGCTGGGCCTCCTATGGAATCAGGTCTTTCAAGTAAAAAAACCAATCTAGATCTTCAGTAAAGGTACCACATTCATATTTATAACTAACAGCAATAAAAATTCATGCTTTTGCACTTTCTCAGCTTGTGCATTGCAATGCACCATTTGCATAATTAAAAATTCTCTGAGGTCTGGGACTGACTTTTTAAAAATATCTAATTTTCTAATATTTCTAAAGTTAACATACAATTTTCAGAATGTATGTAAAGCAAAAAATAAAAAGGAGAAATGTAAAATTGTAACTGGATCACGTAATTGTAGCGCCTTTATGAAAAAAATAATTAACATATTATCAAATTATCAATTTAAACTCTTAGCTATTGGATAATACCAATACTGAAGTTAAGGAAAATAGGTAGGAAAGAATAAAAATAAAAGACAAAATGGAAAGAGGGTAGTCCAATTCACATAGCCAATTCCTGCAATGGAAGGTTCTCCTCAAAATAGAGCCACAGGGCTCTGTCTCATGGACTGACTTTACTGTTTTATCCTGCAAAATCCCTCTTTTTTGCTACATCTACTCTCATAATCAAGATGCAGTTAAAGCTTTGGGGGATGAGTGGGAGGATTTTATTATTAGATCTACAACCTATTTCCATCCAGATAGTGCCTCTTTAGCTTTCTGCTCCTGGGCAATCGGCTCGACATGGCCCTGCTTGAGAGGGAGGAGTTGGATCAGGTGTGAGGACCTCCAGAGGTCCCTTCCAGACTCAGCCATTCTGTGACTGATTCTGTGATTCGGCAAGTTGAATCCATTTGATCTGAAGATCACAACTAGGACAGGAGTACAGCTTTCATACATACTGGGACAAGAAGCCCCTAGAAGTATACATATTTTTGAAAGTGTTTTGGGAAAAAATAAAATCTATTAAGGAGAAATTAATTTTAATTTTCCAGACAGAATCAGGAGAAAATATTGAGTTTGTCATAAGATTCCATATGACATTATTGAATCATGTTACTTAGCCTTAAGTCCTTTTGCCAATATTTATTTTAAAAGTGAAAACACAGGTTGGTAAATGTTCCAATGCCCCACAAATCAATGTATTAAATCTAGAGAACAGTCTTGAAAACCACACATTTCATTAAACCAAGTCCCATAATTGTGCTTCCAAACAAAAAAAATACAGCAACAACTTACAAAAGTATGGACACTGTAGTGAGTAATCAGGTGGAAAAGATGTAGAGGTCACTTTTTTAGAACTGAAGATACAAATACTGAAGTTCAATAAGCTATCCCAATCAAAATCATTCTAACTTCTGCAGAACTATGTATTTGTAATATTGTATTTGTCAAATTTTTAACCAATCCATTATAATTTCACAGATTCCAGTATTTAATAAAGGAAAAATCATTGATCTATGCAAAATGTATTTTTAAATAATGATATGAAGATCTAAGTGCCTCATAACTTTCTCCAGTACCTAAATTCAAAGCTCACATGCTTAAATCTACTTTAAATTGCCACATAATTTTTCACTTAATTCCCGTAGCGTATTATTGCCAGTCATTAGACTGCTACATTTCCTTACGTGAGAAAAGAAAAAAAATAATATCATAATACATTGTGCGATATACAAGTGTCGCAACAGCAAGAGTCTAAGAGCTGTACTATACTGAGAAAAGGACATTCAGATTAGTTTTGTCATCTGTACATTTCAGAGGTGGGAATACTACTGAAAATATTTTACAGATTCAGTAAACTCTCTTATAATCATGGATGACAACAGCAAAAACATAAATGACTAAGGAAATGTGACCTAATGACAGGTGATGAAAGACAAGAACATCCAGCTGAAATATTTGCAATATATTTATAAGACAAAACAAAACAAAAGCAATATCATTGCTGTGTAACAGGAGTGCAGACAGATTGGTGTTTGTCAAAACAACTGCCAGAACACAGAAAGAAAATCTCTACTGTAAATAAAACAAACATATGAATAGAGTAGAAGCTGTATGTGGATTATGCAAAAGCTAATGAACGTAAAGTATCAAGAGGTAACCACGGTTCAAGTTTTAAGAAAAATTTAGAGAGAACACAGCACACTATTGCTGTCTATAAATATAGCAGGAGGGAAACAACCCACATTTCCTGAAGTGGGAACGACTTAAGTGAAGAACTAAAGCTGGATGGAAACTGGTGAGTATAAACAGTCATAGACAAAGATTTTCTAGACATCAGGAAAATGGTAACTATTTTTAAAATAAATTTTTACAAACTGATCATATGAAATTGCTATTCATAATACCAAACAAGGTGGTTCACAAATTCCTTCGAAAGTCATATTCCCCCACAATTTGTTGTCTAACAAAAATAGGATGAAATTCCAGAAACCAGCATAGTACACTCAGGTTATACTTTTTTCATTTTCTTAAGGAAGAGTTTATTATAGCAGCAATTTAGTTATCAACTTACTTGTCTCAGACGTCACTGAAATGTCACTATGATATTTGAAAAGAAGTCTAAAGCACTAAAAAGGTAACCTTTTAATGGAGTAGACTGCCTGGAAAGGCAGGAGAAAGGTTTCAAGAAAGAAGAGTTTTGAGAAGGCACTGTTGGATTAGTCGAGGTACAGATAGCTAAGATGCTATGCATATCTGGAGTACAGCTATGCTCTTCATAAATAGATATCTAAATTTTGCTGGACCACAGCATTTCATCTTGCAATAGAGAATGCAGAACTTGTATTCTTTACCATCTAAACAGACCCCACACTGCTATCAGTTAAATGAACTACTAAACAAGGAGGGACAATAAATGGAATGATCATTGCTCTAGTTCAAGTCAATAAGGCTTGATGTTTAAGGGAAAGTTAAGAAGAGAATACAGAAAGAATAGGTTGCAACATTTGTAGATTAACATGTATAAAAAGCTGGATTGGACTAATGTTATTTTCTTTGTCAATATGTCTAGAGAATTTTTTTTTTATCTATTAGATTTATGGCCCTAAATAAAACAAATTGCCAAAAACTGAGCAAAAGTTTAAGAAAATAGATGTCTAACTAACTGGCTAACATCCTTTTCGTTCTAGCGGAAATTGCATAAATAATATGTGACTATGATAGCAGAAAGAATCAGAGTAATTATTGCTACTGAGTTTTATATTGATTATTGAAAGATGTGTAGGATTGAAAAAGCAAAAGCAAAAGCGAAAGCAAAAGCAAAAAAATAATAGTTTCAGACTATTGGATTAAATTTTGACCAAGTATCCAGAAACCAACTGACCTCATGAATAATAGGAATTGTTCATGTCCTTTCCCATGTGGTGTTACTTTTTCCCGTATCTTACTAATAAAAACCAAAATACATTGATGGAATCTGTAAATGTCTGTGAAAAAGCTAAAATTACATAATTCTTCCTGGAAAATAAGTTTGCACAAGTCAGTAATTATATTACGTGTTAACATACAATGAATCTGCCCATTGCCTCATTCATAAGCAACACATTACCTCTTTTCAAACTGCATTTGAAAGTTATGGCAAGAAAAATGTTCTGTTTAATTCCTTAAAGCCTCATTGAATCTTAGCTGCATGGATTTAAGCCATTTTTTTTAATATCAAATTTGTCTACAAAAAGCAATTTATGGTGGAAACTTGCTCATCATTTTCAACAGCAAACAGAATGAAAAGGAGATGTTTCAATTCTTTCATGAAATGAAGACAGTTGGTAAAATTATACCCTTATTTATGAGTGTAAACACTATTGTCATGGTGTTATGTCCTCATTTACACACATATTTTCACTGTTTATGAGAAACTTTTCATGTACCAATTACAGGATAAGGTTCTGTGTGATTTATAATGCAGAAAATTAAAACAACTGTAATAACTTAGGAGGTTCAGATCCTAATATCTTCAAATCTGTTAGACTGTGTCAAAATCTCACTGGGTAATCTACAACCTTACAAAAAGTTACAAAACTTACAAAACTGCTAGCAAAAGGTGACAGTTATGTGACTAAGTACTACATATGATATGATGTGATATAATATGATGTGATATGATACGATACCATTTTTTTTTCCCTTTTTGTGGTCTAATTTATTAAATAATAAATACATCTTAATTCACCCTAAAAGTACGTTCAAAATTCTACTTAAACAATATTCCCCAAATAATTTCCAATGAAGAAGAGGAATTCTTTGGTTTTGTTTTCTTTTTTATTTTTCTAGAAAAAGTTAGCTAATAGAGAAAGAGGTGTTGTACAGTTCTCTTTATAGAAAAAAAAGCAATGAAGGAATCAAGATTTTATGTGATTTTAACCCCAGACATTAATCTTTTATTGCAATTCCTTACATAATATTAGAGTTTTTAATTGATACCTGGAATTATTCTTCAAATATAACTTTTTGTGCTTTAGTGAAAAGATTTTATATGTTTGTTTTGAATCATTCTTCACATAATACTTTAGCCACGGAATGTAATAACCATTCAGAATTTGATCATATTATGCAACGTGAAAGCAACTTGAAATAGATAGGTATAAAGTTCATTGACGTAAAAGAAGCCAAGAGAGAAATTAAGAAAAGATTCTTGAAGTGAATCTTACAGCAACCATTCTGATCAAGGACTATGTGTCTGTAAAGAGAATAGTGAATGTTGCCGGCCAAGTGGTTGAGGAGCTTCCTATTCTGAGTCATCACTTATAAAGGAAGTGATCTATAGAACTAATAATCAAGAAAGAAAATATAGACTTTCAAAGAGAATTAAATATGCTCAGAGCATATTTTAAATCTTACATAGCAACTATCTATTGCAATTGACTTGCAATTGACTTGCAGTTGCAATAGTGCTTTTCTCTTTTTAACACTAAAATCCAATATGCTGAACTGAAAGTTTTCTGGAGACTTTCTGTTTTGTCTCACTCCATTACTCAGTTTCCTGCTCAATGTTCAGCTTCTCCTACTGAGTCACTAATTGTCTAAGGTGTAGACAGTCTTATAAAGAAATAAATTACCTTAACTTATTTTTCCACTCCATTTTTTTTTCTCTTTGCTATTATAACATAGTGCATGAAATGATCTTTTAAAAACTTAAAAGGTTCATCTCCAATGTTTAGTTATTAGTCATATTTCATACTTAAGCTTCATAGTAAATTAAATTGTTTAATTTAAACAGATTATATTACTGGGTAAGAAAGAGATTGAAGATCTATTTGTGAACAATTTGCAAGCAATAACATTACACAAACAATGTTTAGAAATTGTTCATAAAGTTGTGCCAACTAAGCCATGTTCTGTGTACTCTAACCTCATTTTCTCATCTAAAAACTGATTAAATAAGCAAATTGTCAGTTAGATTCTGGGAACTCAACATTATGAGGATACCTGCCCCTTCATGCTTATTAACATTGAACTTCTCAAAAGCAAGAAAAGACTGGTATTTAAGCTTGTATACAACATTAAGCATTTTAAGTATTCTTTCTTGTTCCTTTGGGTTTCTTCCAGTCTATGTTTAAATAATATTTTTTCCCAGAGAGACCTGGAAAAAGAAAAATATTCGTACAAATGCCTGTTCGCAGAGACACCATGCATTGAAGGAAAGGTCACAGGATATCAAATTCTAACATCTACAGTAAAGTTTAATGACAAAATAGGTCAATTCAAGCTTTAGTCAAGCAGAAAGTTCTCAGTTGTGCGCAAGCAATATTTTTCTTTTTTTTTTGGTCAAGTACAAAACACTATGAATTGAAGTCATTGGCTTCAGAAAATCCTTTAAGTACGTACAAGGAAATATTTAAGGTCCTTGAATATCTATAGGCATTATTCCCTAACATCTCATGTAAGATTGTCTGCAAGAACTTAAATACTGGTTTTAAAAACATGGATGTCTTTTGAATAGCAAGTAGACTTATGCCAGTCAGTGTTCAAATTGGTGGTATTATAATCAAAGACTAGAAGACAAAACCAAAAACTTTAAGTCATTATAAACCAGAAATTATGCTCTACACCACTGAAAATGTATAAAACTAATACACATTATTAAAAACCCAAGACCTGATTGCAGAAAATTCCAACATACAACCAGGGTTGATTAATAGTATTTTCTGAAGTCTTTCAGTTCACAGGATCATAGAACAGCCCAGATTAGAAGTGACCTCAAAACTCATCTGGTCCAGCCTTTCATGAGAAAGGGACCCTAGATAAGATTATCAAGCACCCTGTCCAGTCACATCTTGAAAACCTCCAGTGACGAGGACTATACCACACCCCTGGGGAGGTTGTTTGAGTGGATTATTGTTCTTATTGTAAAAAATTTATTTCTTACGTGTTGTAGATTAGCCCCCATCACGACCAGACTACGCAGTCTCTCTCTCACTGCCCCCACCCTCCAAGAGAATAGGGAGAGATAATACAGAAAAAAAAAAGGCTCAAGGTTTGTAGCTGCACTTTAAGTACTGGAATACTGCAGTGAGATTCACTCTGAGTCTTCTCCCGGCAGAAGAGACCTATCTCCTTCAGCTTTTCCTCACAGGGCAGGTTCTCCATCACTTTGATCTTCATCGTGGCCCTCCTTTGCGGCCACTCCATCTACCACCTCTTTGGGCAAGGAGTTCCAGTGTTCCATCATCCTCATTGTAATTTTTTTTTCCTTATGTCGAGTCTGAATATCTCTCTCTTTATTTTAAAACCATTACCCCTCATCCTATCACAACAGGCCCTGCTAAAGAGTTTCTCCCCATCTTTCTTATAAGCCCCCTTTAGGTACTGGAAGGCTGCTACAAGGTCTCCCTGGAGCCTTCTCTCCTCCAGGCTGAACAGCTCCAACTCTCAGTCTGTCTTCACAGGAGAGGTGCTCCAGCTCTCTGACTATCTTGGTAACCCTCCTCTGGGCTTGCTCCAACAGATCCATGTACTTTTAGTGCTGAGGGCTCCAGTGTTGTAGGCAGTACCCCAGGTGGGCTCTCATGACTCTCACACTGGGCAGAGCTCCAGTTCTTCTTGTTTGTTGCCCAGACTACGTGTGTTGGTATACATGCACCTGAGATGGCTAGACTTAGGGTTCTTAATTTTGGAGAAGGCTGGGAACCAATCCTTACTACTCTGGAATGTGCACACCTCCACCCTGTTCCCTATGAATCTGCAGATGTCACAGCTTTGGACACTACCCAGGGTTTGTTAGTTTAAAAGATGATTCACTAAGCCAGTCAGTTCTTCAAGAGTCCTGACTATGAAGCTTATCTGATAATTTTGAAAGGTATTCACATATACCATTAGAATTATTGCTGTGATGATATATATTGACTTCTGCAAAATTGTCACTTCAGAGCTTTAAAATCCCAAACTGTACCGTTGGTACTCCCAAACAGCCACATTCTTATTAAAATCTCCTGCTAGATTTTTATGATCATAATTGACATGAACAAGGCTGTAAATGAAAATGCCAAGCAATTTATTATCTGTGTCCTATCTCAAATGTCTAACTTCTTACTTTTTTTTTTTAAAGTAACATTTGTAGACTACAGTGTTAACTGTATCAATGCATATGGAGTTATTCTATTCCGTAGTATTATTGTTATGTTATTTTAACCTATGTAGACTATGTTGAAGGTAGCAACAATTCTGCTAAATCATACTAGCATCACTCATGTTATTCAGTGTTCCTTAATGTGTTCTGACTAGTGCACACACAAATGGATTATTCATGTCAAATTGGAAGACTTTCTCTTTACAGTGACCACTGTTAATTCAGCCCTAAAATGTAAGATTAAAAAACCAAACAACATGCTCTGCTCAATATATAACAAAAGTCCAGATTCTCACTTAAATAAAAATGTTATAAATCAAGAGTAATTTTATTTGAGTCAGGAGACTAGCATTACTGTAAAGCTGACACAAATGAGAGAAGGTTCAAGCCTTTCAAGAAATATTCCTATTTTAAAGATGTTTCAAAGAAAAACTCTGTGAGACAAAGTCATAAATTTAAATAGATTTGTGCCTTCATTTTAAAACTTTACGGTACCATATTCACCTTAAATATATCAGCACAAGAAATGACTTTGACAGCACTTGGAGCATTGCGAGGAGTCTTAAGCTGCTTTTCAATACCCTAGGGATCAGCACTATTTTCAGCTAACCCTCTGCTTAATGTTTTCATATTATGTGTGCCAGCCTTTTAAAAATTATGATACACCATAAATGTACTTCTGTCCAGAAAAGCATGATTGACCTCAAAATCTTGACATACATAAGAAGTATTTTGTAAACCTCTGGGGATTCACATATTTAAGATTTTATTCAATGTTGTAACAGCTAAAAATGTGCTGCTTTAATAATAAAAGTTATCTTTTTAATCATATGAATCCAAAGCTTAAGTTTTAAGACCAGCAGAAAACCAGAGGTCTTTGGTAACTACCACAAGAATATGTAACTAATTCTCTATTGCTGCATTGATCATGCTGCAAGAGCAATCCACAGCATGGCAAAGAGTTACAGCTGTCTTCAGTTTTTAACTTGTTAATGATGTGCTAGCAAATCAAGGTAAACCAGGTAAGTATAGGAGGGCAATGGTAAGAAGTCACCTGCGCTTAGGTTAAATATGAAAAAAAAATTATAGACTGTTTTCTCTCCTTCCAAGAGATATTTTAGCCTTAACTTTTTCTTTCAGTGATAGATCTAAGCCACGTTTAGAACTAACTTCCCCAGTTCTTCCACTGTTTCATAGTTGTATTAGGTTTTTGTGGCAAGGTTTTTGTAGTGAGGATGTGTCGTAGTTCAGCCCCCTGCTCCACTGTGGGGTCCCACCCATACGCCACAGTCCTTCGTGAAACTGCTCTGGCATGGGTCATCTCTTCCACGGAGTGCAGTCTCTCCAGAACGGCTGCCCCAGCGGGCCCTCCACGGGCCACAGCTGCCTTCAGGCATCCACTTCCCCCATTGTGGGGTCCTTCACGGTCTCCAAGTGGATCTCTGCTCCTCCGTGGACCTCCACGGGCTGCAGGGGGACAACCTGCTCCACCATGGTCATCACCACAGGCTGCAGGGGAATCTTGGCCAGGAGCCACATTACTCCTCCCCCTCCTTCTTCACTGACCTTGGCGTCTGCAGCTGTTCCTCTCACAAGAAAAGTTCTTCACAACAGGCTGGCAGACGCCTCTCAGGATCTTTTCACATCATCCATCTCATCTCCTCTCCACTTCTTGCATCCAGGCCGGGCCGAGTTGGGCCCAGTCAGCCGCCTGGCGAGAGGCCAGAGGGTGAGGCCTGCAAGGCCCATGAGGCCCACACCTCCCCTCTGCGCCTCTGCCCCCGCTCAGCTTCTTCACATCTTCTCTCTTTTTTTTTTTTTCCCTTCTTAAATACGTTATCACAGAGGCGTTATCACGGAACATTCTGCTACCAATCAGCTTGGCCTTGGCCAGCAGCAGGTCTGCCCTAGGCCCAGCCGAGTCCACTGAACAAAGGGGAGCAACTTCTAGCAGTTTCCTATAGAAGCTACCACCTTAGGCTCCCCCTCAGTAAACAAAACCACAACAGGGTGCTACAGGAGTGATTTCTGTGAGAAGCTGCTAGAAGCTTACCCTACGTTCAACAGAGCCAATGCCAGCCAGTTCCAAGACAGACCCACCACTGGCCAAGGCTCAGCCCATCAATCGTGGTGGTAGCACCTCTGGGATAACATATGGAAGAAGGGGGAAAAGTTACTGTGCAACAGCAATTGCAGCTGGAGAGAGGAGTGAGAATATGCAAGAGAAACAACTCTGCATACACCAGGGGCAGTGAAGAAGGAGGGAGAGGAGTAACGGTGCTCCAAGCAAAGATTCCCCTGCAGCCTGTGGTGAAGACCATGGTGAGGCAGGCTGTCCTCCTGCAGCCCATGAAGGATCCCACGCCAGAGCAGGCAGATGCCTGCAGGAGGCTGTGATCCCATGGGAAGCCTGTGCTGGAGCAGGCTCCCCGGCAGGACCTGTGAACACATGGAGAGAGGAGTCCACACTGGAGCGGGTTTGCTGGCAGGGCTTGTGACCCCATGGGGGACCCACGCTGGAGCAGTCTGTTCCTGAAGAACTGCACCCGATGGAAGGGATCCCATGCTGGAGCAGGGGAAGAGTGTGAGGAGTCCTTCCCCTGAGGAGAAAGGAGTGGTAGAGATAACATGTGATGAACTGACTCCAACCCCCACTCCCTATCCCCCTCTGCCACTGTAGGGGAGGACGTAAAGAATTTGGGAGCAAAGTTAGCCCTGGGAAGAAGGGAGGTGTGGGAGGTGTTTTAAGATTTGGTTTTATTTCTCATTATCCTATTTTGATTTGATTGGTAACAAATGAGATTGCTGGATGCACAGCGGCATATCCCAGTGCAGTGCACAGAAGGGTTTCCCAAATCGGGGACACTTGGGGGAGCCGAGAGAGGCACCAGGAGCTGCCAGGAGCCCACAGCTCATGAGAGAGTGGCTGATGAGACCTGGATGAGCCATGGACACCGGAGGGAGGTTTAAACTAAACTAATTTCCCCAAGTAGAGTCTGTTTTGCCTGTGATGGTAACTGGTGAGTGATCTCTCTGTCCTTGTCTCAACCCATGGGCCTTTTGTTATATTTTCTCTCCCCTGTCTTGTTGAGGAAGGCAGTGATAGAGCAGCTTTGGTGGGCCCATGGCATCCAGCCAGGGTCAACCCATCACAATAGTGTACTGACCTCAAAGAGAAAATTTAAAGTCATAGACTGTGAAAAATGTTACCTTTTCTGTTTTTTTTTTTTTTTTTTAATTTTTAAAATAGTGATCTTACAGGAATTTTTGAGGTCCATTCGCAGCTAAAGAAAAATATGTATTTGTCTCCACTGAGATGACTCTAAAGATGCCTTTCCTAGGTCTAATAGTTAAACAATAATTATAGAATCATAACTGTTATTGAACCCATAATTATTGTTTTAACACTGTGCTAATGCAATGCAGTTAGACTTCTAGTGCATTTCCCAGCTATGAGTTTGGGTTCATACACCAGCTACCTGCTGATTCCATCATGGGCTGGGAGCCAGACATGCACCATCCTTTCTCTTTTTCTGCCTGGGGAGAAAATCAAGTACCGGGATCAAGCAGAAAACAAAGGGTTTGTCTACATTAATGATTAAAGGCACAGCAAGGATTGTTTTTACCAGTGAATTTGGAGTCATCTTATATGCACTGAAGTACACTTCCCCTACATGAAAATCAAGCTTGAAGTCAAAGACTAGGTACCATTGCAAGCACTCCACTTTAAAGCGGAATCAAGGTGGTTTATCCCAGGTGAAAATACATCTCCTCAGCAGTCCTCCAGTAGCTTGGCTTTACAGGTGTGGTGCTGTGTTAATGATGGCAAGGCAAGCTGGGTTGACTGGATGAAAATCTATTTCATCTCCCTGTGAGGTAGAGATATAGGGTACAAACCTAGGTAGGACCCCTGGAACAAATTTAATTTGCAGTAAAAAAGCAATGGAGACATATGGTCCAAGAACCATACCAGATTTCATGAAATCATGTCCTGATCCTTCCCTCTTCAGCTGCAGGGGTTGCTGTTGTAGATGAATCCATAATGTAGTTAAGCTAGGTCCCAGTCTTGCAAGTAAGTCACAGGGCATTTCAGCAAATGCATGTGTTAAACAAGTTGTCATTTAGTTTTGACTAAGAGAGAAATTACATGCTAATGTAAAGATTCAACATCTAGTCTGTTCCTAGACAACATTTCCAGAAGCAGCATCCCTCTGTAATTTCTCTAAACTACCTCTCTGTTCATCTCTAATCATATGCTTTTTAGCAACATAAATGAGTCTTCTTGTGCCAGTAAAATAATTACAATGAGTAAGAAATTCCTTTCTAACAAACTTCTGATCTTGGTGACAATTTGAATTTAGGTTATTTTTGACTTAATGAATATGAATTAGTGACTCCCACTGTTACTAGAGGTAGCTTGACAAATGACTTCTTTGTTATTCCTTAGTTTACATTCAAATATTTGTTTCCTGTTGGCTGATAATTAGAAAAATAAAAGGTCTAAAGCTAGGGCTTTTTGTTGATTCTGTTTAGTAAGTTTACTAAGTGAAAATTTGTTAAGTGGAAACTTATTCTGGAAATGTATGTCTGCTCCTCATTATGCCTCAATGAACAGGTGGGTAAAAAATTGCATAACAATAAAATTACCAAAGTATTAGGGTGGAGGCAGACCTACTGCAGGCAGATTCTTTGAGGCACGGCCATAAAGGAAGTTCACTGGGCAGAATATTACTGAACAATTTCCAATATAAGGATACAAGTAGATGCAGCAGATAATAGATATAAGGAGCCTCCTACAGATTTCTGATACTGAATAAGTCTGAAGTAATTGTAACAGATAAGAGCCCTTATCCTTGAAGAGATCTGGAAAATTATTAACTCTATTGAGATTCATACATTTATAATTTGTTTTGACAGAGATGATGGTAATGTTGAGAGTATTCCTTGGCATAGAGACTTACACGTCTTCCAATATGGAAGCAGCAGGTCTGAAACACTTCTACTTTCTCTCAATAGCAAATACATGAAAAAATGTTGATGTCTCCTGAAATGCTGAAACTATATTTGCATTGATGGTTTTTATACTTTATCAGAAAATGTTTTATCTGCTTGAAACTTAATGATGTTTGAGTCAACCTTTGGCACCACAAAACAATAACAAAAAGAACAATTGGCAAAAAATTACAGCTATGTAGTACTCCACAGACTGTACATATTTAAATTTAAAACCCATTATTAACATCGTACTTGTCAGAGGTACACTCCACAACTCGTGGTAGGAAAAACAAGTGCCTTCTAGAATTGTACTTGAAATGCAACATCATTATTATCAGTTTCTATTCAATGACAGAAATTTGTGAAACAGTGGCTACATACTGCTTTTCGTTTTTGTTAAACTAATCAAAAAGTATATTTCACCAAATTCTGTTTTTTAGCAAATTGAATCAAAATTTAGGGAGAAAGTAAATTTTATGGGAATGATTTCTCAACACTCAAATCTGATACTGTCTGTAAAATGCCATGTGAAAAGGAAAACACTGGTTTAGTTCTTTTAAAATTCTGAGATGGCACCCAGATTAGAGGGAGCTATTGAGTTTTTTATGATAAAGAATTGTACAACATGCTTTTGTTTTTTGGGTAATTTCTTGCAGAAAATAGTATTACCCATATTACTTCCTACCTAGAACACATTTTTCCTGGTCATCTCTTGTTTACCCAGCAGTGAGTTTACAGTGTTGCAGATTAATGGCAGTGCAAACTCTGAAACACCAGGGCTGGTCCCTATTCAAGCATATTTATCTCCATAAGGGTTTGTTATTAAAAATGTAGCACTAAGCTGGCTTTGTGCAGAGAGGAAACATTGGTCTGGCAAGGGCTGCTAGAGGAGCATTAACAATCTGCTACACTTAAGCTGACTCCATGCAGAGACACTACATACTTTAATAATTATATTAGCAAACATTCATGATCTTAGATGTCTCAGTTCTTTCTTATCCAGGATAACAGGACTTCAATGTATTTTGTAATACATGCAGTATAATTTCTGGTTTTTTTGGTCTTTACTCATTTTGTTTCCTTTATATTGCCTGCAATATTATAGCCATCTGACAACCATCACTACAAATTGACACAACATGTTGTCAGACCATACCCTGGGGAGCTGTTAATTAGTGTTATAAAAAGTCCTCTGTCTGCCAGCTCTGTTCTCTAATTTGCAGATTTTAAGACTTCTCAGTCTCCGTTCTACAGAGGAGACTCCTTCTTGGGACTTAACTGTCTAAAGTATTTAAGGATGTATGAAATAGTTTTGGTTGAAGAGCTCTTTGTGAAAATAATGTCCCTGTCACGGCAAACATAATCAAGCTATTCTGAAGTGAAGGTTTTTCTGTGTATACAGTAAGCCCTAATATAGAAACCTATTATTTCTATACAAAGAGTAAAACTTTACATAATGCCATAGCAACAAGATGTTCCTTAGAAGATGTCCTTTGTAGTAAGCATACCCAAGTCTCATAAGCCACATGCAATTTCTTAGTGGAAAAGAAACATCTTTTGTATTTTCACGCCTGTGTGTTGGAGAAGTCACTAATCTGTGACTCCTTCAGCTTCACCTCTAGTCCAAAAGTCCCAGGTCTATACCCTCACAACACAGAAATAACAGTGAACTTAATTCTACAAAGTCCACAGGCAATATATAAGAAAAAGATTTCTGCTAACTCATGTATCTCTGAGTATTTAAAAGGAATGACTGAGCTGTGCATCTGTTTTTCAGTCAGATGGCAACTGGAACTCATTAAGGAGTTTTAGGCAAGGGAAAAGGTGCAGTTTCTTTTCAGATCTTTCAAAAATGAGAATATTTCAATGATTCTTCAAGAAGTTCCTTGTTTAAAGATCAATAAATTCTTCTTATACTTGAAAATAAACTAGGTATAAAAAAATCGTAAAGAAAAGTAAAGTATGGTAAGTGTAAGTTTGAACCCCCTGGCTCCCTCTGTTCCTCTTGCCTTTCTTGTCATGTAAGGAACTGCTCAGAATTTAAACATTTAATATAATTTATAATAGATATATAATATAATTTATATATATAATTATATAATATATATAATTATATATATATAATATAATTTAAACATTCACAACTTTAACTATTTAGTAATTTTTCTATAACAGGAAGTGCAAAGATGAGGATTAAGTGATCATAACTCAGATGGAGGAAGAAAAAATCTGCTGTTGCAAAGTCGTTCTTAAAATTTCTGAAATTTGTCATTCTGTCTAGTGAAGAAAGTGAGATTGCTGTCACTCTGCCTGTACATACTTAGAGGACATAAGCACTCCAAGTAGCCTTGTGGACAAGGACATGGGAGAGTTGGCTTCCTCTGCCATTCTGCCAAACCCTAGAGGAGTCTCAGGCAAAAAAAAAATTGTCCCATGTCATCCTTCTCTCATTCACCCTCAATCTCCCATGGTCCAAGTCATCAAGTGCTGTGTCTCTTGCTCTCACTAGAAACCCTATCACATTTTTTTTTTTAAAGTGATAATTAATATCTTCTTCAAATTAGCACATTTTCATTACGTTTTCATTCAGTGAAATTACATAAATACGTGTATATAACTATAAATAAACTGCTGTTTATTTGAAAACTTCCATTAATTTAAATTCTTTTCTAAACTCATAATATAGCTAGTAGAAAAATGACTTATTTTTGTCTCTAGATCTATAAGTCATAGCATCTAGTATTTTGGAAATAAACAGTACCTCATTCACCCTATGTGAAAATCCTACTTGAACTTCATTGATCTGTTTTATAGCAGGTTAGATTACATGCTTAGAGTTCTCACTTATGACCTTCTAACAAAGGAAGGAATCACCTTGTGCTTAAGTTTCTGTCTCTACTGGGATCCTTTCATAAGAAAACTGTGAAAAGTGGTTTCTGTGAACATAGAGGAAGTTCAGAGTAGCTCATCCGTCCCTAAGCTTGTGCTACTGGGTATGAGTTTTGTGGCAGAAAAATAAACCAGAGTTGATCAGAATGGGGCTAAAAACTCTCCCATTGCATTTTGACTTCTCTCAAGTACAGAAGTATAATCTCTTTTCCCATTATAATTTAATCCCTTCCAGAAGCCTTAACAAGTTAAACTCATTTCATAGTAACTAGTTAGATTAATGAGATATTTCTAAAGTTTTTTTTTTTTTTTGTGAAACACATATTTTATGTTGAGTACAGGATACTGCCAGAATTCCAAATTATGCCTCAGTAATTAGGATATTTCTATTTATTTATTATAGTCACTAATTATTTGAATGAGAACAAAATCAACCCATAAAAGTCAGTTAGCTGTTTGTTTGCATCTTTAATTATCACAGCACTTACCAGTTATATCTTAATTAATTTGGACTAGCAGGTGTTTCCATCAGGAAAGAAAGAAAGAGAGGGAGGGAGGAAGGAAGGAAGGAAGGAGCGAGCGAGCGAGCTAGCTAGCTAGCTAGCAAGCAAAAAGGTTCATGAGTGCTATTACTTTTATTATACAAGTATAAAAGAAACAAGATTTTCAGCAAGACCAAATGGTTGAGTATTTAATTTCAGTTCATGCTTCTTAAAATCTTCCCCTGTGGTAAGTGAATTTTACTGAATGAAAACAAAAATGTTGTTGTTTGTCTGTAATTGTGACATTTAAACAGAATTGCCATTATTTTCTCCAAGATAATGAAATAACAGTAGTTCAAAAATTAAAAGAGAACTAGGCTGTCTCTCCCCCCCCCCGCCTTTTTTTTTTTTTTTTAAGGGGTATAAACATCCTCCAAGCTGGTAAAATGTGTAGTCTTCACTCTTACATTTTTTTTCCTATTTTATAAACTGTCCTTGTCACAGGTTTTGACTGAGACTTATTTGCTTATGTAAATAAATGCTTTATTCTGGATTGAATGAGTGTTAGAAGCTGCTCCCATCTCCAAATCCTAAGCTAAACTAGAGAAAATTATTAAGCATAGCATGTACTCCCTGAAGGACAGGATCAACTTTATCTAGGCCAGACAAAAATAAACTAGCACTACAGCCTAGGATACAGTTCCAAACAGGCAGGAATGAGAAATTCAGCATCACAGTCAAAACCTGTAATCCTTAACATCACTTCTTAGCTGTCACATAATCTTAGCAAGAATGAAAAGCACGCATGCTAGCAGTTTACAATGCATATTCCTGAGACATGTAAAAGGTCTAATTTGGGGCAAAACCAGCTCAACTCTGACAAGCCTGAGCGGAGTCACAATAAAGCTCAGCCAAGACCTGTAGTTAGGTTCCTACTTGTAAGTCCACTAGGTCCTAGGCAAGTTAAATGTTCTTACAGCTAACTTACAGCACGTTGGCAGGATCACATGCAGAGCAGCAGCTGCTAGTGTTGCTTTCCAGTGACACCTTTTCTTGTGACATGCTGGAGATTAAATCCAGGGTATGAACAACTGTACTTCAAATCCTTCTGTTGTCTCAGTAAGTTCAAAGTCATATGCCTCACTTTGGAGGTGTATTGAGTTAATGTGGCAAGGTTTTTGTAGTAGAGATGCTACAGGGGTGGCCTCTATGAGGAGAGACCAGGGCTGTCCTGTGCCAGACGAAATTTTAGCCGGATGCAAAATGGACCCACCACTGCTCAGAGCTGACCTCATCAGTAATGCTGGTTGTGCCTCCGTGATAACATAAGAAAGAGTGAAAAACACTGTGCAGCAGCTGTGAGAGGAGTGAGAAAAATGAGAAAGAAACAACTGCACACACCAAGGTCAGTGAAAAAAGAAGGGTAGGAGGTGCTCCAGGTGCCAGAGCAAAGACTCCCCTGCAGCCCATAGAGAAGATCGTGGTGAAGTAGGTTGCCTCCTGCAGCTCATGGACATTTTCGTGCTTTCTCTAACATATATTAGCTTCAAATTTTAATATCTACAAATAGAAGTTATCTTGCAATAGAAGTTAGAATTATAGACTCATAGAATAGTTTGAGTTGGAAGGGACTTTTAAAGGTCATCTAGTCCAACATGCCTGCAGTGAGCAGGGACACCTCCAACTAGATCAGGTTGCTCAGAGCCCCATCCAACCTGGCCTTGGATGTTTCCAAGGATGGGGCATCTACCACCTCTTTGGAGAACCTTTTTCAGTGTTTCACCACCCTCTTTGTAAAAATTTCTTTCCTTATATCTAGTCTGAATCTAGCTCCCTCTATTTTAAACCCATTACCCCTCATCCTATCACAACAGGCCCTGCTGAAGAGTTTCTCCCAATCTTTCTTATAATCCCCTTTTAGATACTGGAAAGCTGCTATAAGGTCTCCCCAGATCCTTCTCTTCTCCAGGCTAAACAGCCCCAACTCTCTCAGCCTGTCCTCACAGGAGAGGTGCTCCAGCCCTCTTATCATCTTGGTAGCCCTCCTCTGGACTTGCTCCAACAGGTCCATGTCCTTTTAATGGTGTCAGAATCACCTCCCTTGATCTGCTGGCCATGCTTCTTTTAATGCAGCCCAGGATGCGGTTGACTTTCTGGGCCACAAGTGCACATTGCTGGCTCACGTTGAGTTACTGGTATTTAATAAACTTGAAAAGGAAGTTACTACAATGTAGATAAATGCCACCCAGAGTAAATATCAAAAGTGTACATAAATATAAATTAAAGCATAGATAGACTCTTGATCATCATTTTGCAAGGCTATTCTCCATGTTTGCAAATGTATGCAACTGGAACAAGAACTTTTTGAAGTCCCAGATATCTCACACACAATATCAGGAAAACTCAATGTGTTTAGCTATATAGTGTTAAGTGGTGGGTTTTTTCATATTTTTCTTTTCCTAGCATTACTGAAAAGCTCTTCATTGTTTAATTTTTTTTTTCTTTACCTGCAGTAGTGATTCTGACATCATTTTAGCTGTTATAGAATGACGGTAAGAGAAACAAAAGATTATGACTAAAACAGGAGAGAAGGCCAAATAAGCTCCTTATCTATCTGTCTTGTGATTGTGCACATGTCCTTGAGCAAACTCTTGAAAGCTTTCTTTAGAAAAGGTTGGCTTTCTTTTACCTAAGAGATTTATTCATATGTCAGTAGAGATATTTGAAAGCATTTTGTTGCCAGTACAAATATTTCTATCTAACTCTACTTTTACTGGCTTTTTAAGAGATTAACATGATGCAGGTCTTAAGACTGTGCCATGAAGTAGAAAAATGTTAGCTTTGCTCTTCTGCATCATGAAACCTGACGAAACTGTAACAATCAATAAACTTTACATGCACACTTCTTCAGCAACAGTATGTTCTTGCTATTGTAGTCATACCGCATAAGTCTATATCTGATGTGAGAATAAGTGGTTGACCTGTGAACAGCGATTATCAGGACAACATTATTGTAAGCACATTGTCAGACCTTATTTTAAAAGTTTCAGCTGGTGACTTTAATTAATTGATTTTGGACTACAAGTATTGACTAAATGTCTCATGTATTTTTTTAAGAACATCTAATTTCTGAATTTTTGATATTATGCCTCGTAAATGGCTACACTCACAATGGGACTGGAAAGAAGAGTCTAATGACTGCCAATAGATTGTACAACTGCTTTTTGGAAACCGCTGGTTATACAGACTACGTTCAGCAAGAGGTATAAATCTGAACACTTCACCTTATTTTGAAAATATAAAATTTCTACAGGAACAGCATAATAATGGAGCAGTGGAGAAATTATTAAGTGACTGATTTTATGTAATAAAAATGCTTTAATGAATCTTTAACTACTTGATTTTTTTGTTGTACTCAAATACTGATTTTAACATCTCATGTAATCTTTGTGGTTTTTGTCACCCCAAGAATTTGCCCTGGGCAAGACCTAATTCCCAATAGCACCAGTATAACTCTATTTGAATCAAAAAATCTCACTTTGTTTTCCTCTCTGCATATTCTGAACAAAGATTTGATGAACTATGCAGGCAAAATATCATTTAAGTGAATGTAAGGAATGTGAAAGATTAGGAACACAATTTATCATTCAAGAACAGAATGAAAATTAGCAATATATAAACTATTGGACAATATCCTTTTCTGTACACAAGTAAGTGGTGAATACTCTTAGCCTAATAGTACTGTTACTTTAGTCATCTTGCATGCAAAAATCAAATGAATTCTTCCTTTGTTCAATAGGCATTCTTTATCTAACAATTGCCACAGTAGGATACCGAAAGCTACGGTTTTCCTACTGGTTGCTTTTATTTTCATCAACAGTTATATCCTAAAGATTTTTTTCCAGCAAGTTATACAGCAGGTTGAATAAGAAGTTGTATGATGAGAAGGCTTTCCTACATCTTATAGTACCATGGTTACCTTCTTTGTATTGGGTCACAACAGATAAGCTATTTTGATTAGAATAGCAAGGCAAAGCAAGGCACAGAAAGGAAGGGAAGGAAAGGGAAGGGAAAATTATTACACAAATTTCAAGCTGAGGTGTTGGAAGGCTGTCAAGGAAAAGGTACAAAATAGTATATTTTTGTCACACCCTTCCTATTAGGATTTAGCTCTAGAAGTGAAAACTTCAAATAGAACAATGCACATCCCGCTTACATCAGGATGTCTCTCTAGTTTCTCCATCATTTACATTTATATTATAATACGTTGAATTAGAATAGGACAATAGAAGACTATACGGTTTGAGATTTTATATCAAATATTGAATTTCGTTTCCATGTGAATTGCATCCATCTGTTAACATGTCTGAGTAGTTTGTATCTGTTCTAAGATGCCTCATTCATACATGCGTCATTCATTTTACCTTGTGTGGGTTATGAACAGTTTTCTAGGGACTTATGCATGTTTTACTCAGCTAGCATTAGCAGCTTCTAGTGAAAACAGGAAGACAAGATTCTGTATCCTTCTATTTTAATTTGAAGGCAAAGAAAGAGGATGGCGACCATAAAGCTTATCTAAAGACTGCTAAAATAAGGGAAGTTTGTCTTTATTTTCTTTATGTACTTTATAAAAGAGTGGAAGTTGCACTAAGTATGAGAAGACCCTAATACACCCAGTATACACCTATAGAGACACTGTATTATGGTATTCAATAATACAGAGGAAAAGCTTATATATACAAAACGGAGCTATGTATATATGTATATGTAGCCCAAATACTCTATGTTTGTCCAGTTTACAAGGAATCTAGTTACTGTTTCAACAGATTTTTGTGTACGATAACTGCTGTTAAATAAATATATATAAATCTAAAAACTAGAACCATTTTAGTTTACTTTTCAAAGAAAATACTGTTGTTGAAGGGAGAGTATATCTCTGCCAAAAGGATAGCTTTCTCTTCAGAAGCAAATCGTCTGATGCAGACCTTCTGAGAATGCTCCAGGTTGAAAAATCTTCATTTTTGTTAAGTGAAAATTTGATGCATTAAATTTGCTTTGGGTAACAATCAGGTGAAAAAAAAAAATCTCATATTTGTGAAACCAAATAATCTCATAACTGATGCTTAGTTGAATTATTAAAAAGCCTGAAACAATACTTCTGAGGTAGAGCTTCTCAGAAGCATGCACAAACAATGAGTGTTTGCATACGTTGTTTTCCCCAAGCTTAGCAGACCAGCTTTGAGTTAGTCTGCTCTGCTTCCCTTATGGGCAGGCCCAGGACTGCCCTGCAGTAGCTATAGGAAAAAGGAATTTCTTGTCTGACTATAACCTCTTCTCATTGTCAAAGGCTGTCTAAATAGTTAAGCAACTAACACAACATGAACTATACCCAGGGCATATTTTCAAGCATTTATTCCAGCTGCTATGCTTATATTGTCAGCTAAAGCAAGACTACTTAGGTCCACATGACCTAAGAATATGCCTGTTGCACCTGAATATTAACTGAAACTCAGCCAAGTACAAACTCAAATTCCACAGAAAGGAAAAGTATCCAAGAAATACAATAAAATATATTTTATCAAAGTTTTCCATTCAATGAAGCTTTTGTAAATAGAGTAATTTTGGATCTCAGATGTGGAGAGCCTGGAGATAAGACTTTGTGAAGTTTCATCTTTCCTTCACCTTACAGTTCACCTTAAGTTATGCTCCATATAACATTGTGTTCTCAGTGAAATTAAGACAAACTCTAAGAAGGATTGTGTTTTCAGATATTGACTATAAAATGGCTGCAAAATCAAATCTTCACTGTGAAATGGCCTTAAAAAAAGAGAGAGGACATGAGAAGGCTGGAGCAAAAGGGTATATTTTGGAGGAATGTGTTTATAAAAACAAGGCATTGTAACCTTTAAGTCATATTGCCCCAATTCTATTGGTTTCTGTGTCCCATCTTCACTTTGTTTATTTATTTTTTTAACAATAGCTTGTCTTTTCTGAAAAAAAAAATAAAAAGGCAAAAATAAGGAGTACTAATTTCTTCCCAGGATTTTTGTTGCTTTCATCTGTAAAAATGGTTTCTTTTCACTCAGGCCTCAGGATATTTAACGAGTACTTCTGGTAACACTCTCTCCATGCCCATCTCATATGAGTGGCAGGAAAACTGTCATTCATGCACTTATATAAAGTGACAGCTGTGCATCACTGGGAGCTAATACAGGCCATCAGAATACGATATTTAGCAACCAGCATTTCCAAGTATATTCTCTGTTATTCCAAATGTATTCAAAGGCTTACCTGAAGGCACAGAAAATTCCTCAATTATCAAGAAACCTGACATAGTAAGGATGTTAAAACTGAGATAGTGAAGATTTTTTTTCTCTCTCAATCGCAAGCCAAGAACCAGCTTAATGACTTGGTCCCTCTAACAAACTGCCTCTGGCTATGATGGTATTTCTGTTAGGTCCTCTCAAGGCTCTCTGTGACACTGCTATGTAATGATCAATGCAAATAAATATTAACCTTGTTCCTATCTTTAAAACCCGCAGACCAAAACCTTCTATCTGAGACTCCTACTGATTGTAATCAAAGTCAAGGGGTTTTTTGAGTTTTATTCTTCAAGAGTAACTGCAATTTGGGTCATGCTGTTTTTATGTGGTAAGACAGTAAAAGATTCTGATCAGAAAAGGCCAATTAAAATGATTGTTATTTAACACTATGCAACTAGCTGAGCAAAAATAAGTAGGTTTTGATTCTTTCCTTAGTAGGCTTGAGACAGTGTCTGATTAAAATTATACATCAGCAGAAAATAATCCAGCATAGCTGGATTAGACTTCTGTCACATAAATAATTAAGAAAAATACAATTATGGTTGTCCTCGTGTTGTGGTTTTGTTTAGTGAGGGGTGGCCTAAGGTGGAAGCTTCTGTAGGAAACTGCTAGAAGTTGCTCCCCTTTGTTTAGTGGACTTGGCCGGGCCTAGGGCGGACCCGCTGCTGGCCAAGGCCGAGCCGATTGGTAGCAGAATGTTCCGTGATAACGCCTCTGCGATAACATATTTAAGAAGGGGAAACAGAAAAAAAAAAAAAAAAGGGGAAAAAAAAAAAAAAAAAAAAAAGGAGAAGAGAAGATGTGAAGAAACTGAGCGGGGGCAGAGGCCCAGAGGGGGAGGCGCAGGCTTCGTGGGCCTTGCAGGCCTCACCCTCTGGCCTCTCGCCAGGCGGCCGACTGGGCCCAACTTGGCCTGGCCCAGCTGCATGAAGTGGAGAGGAGATGAGATGGGTGATGTGAAAAGATCCTGAGAGGCTTCTGCCAGCCTGTTGTGAAGAACGAACTTTTCTTGTGAGAGAAACAGCTGCAGACGCCAAGGTCAGTTCAGAAGGAGAGGGAGGAGTAATGCGGCTCCTGGCCAAGATTCCCCTGCAGCCTGTGGTGATGACCATGGTGGAGCGGGTTGTCCCCCTGCAGCCCATGGAGGTCCACGGAGGAGCAGAGATCCCCTTGGAGACCGTGAAGGACCCCACACCGGGGGAGGTGGATGCCTGAAGGCGGCTGTGGCCCGTGGAGGGCCCGCTGGGGCAGCCGTTCTGGAGAGACTACACTCCGTGGAAGAGATGACCTACACCAGAGCAGTTTCGTGAAGGACTGTGGCGTATGGGTGGGACCCCACCCTGGAGCAGGGGAGGAATGTGAGGAGTTCTTCCCCCGACTGTGAAGCAGTGGCGTACAACAATGCGTAATGAACTGACCGCAACTCACATTCCCTCTTCCCCCCCTGTGCCGCTCGGGGCGGAAAGGTAGTAGAGATAATGTTAAGCTCGGGAAGAGGGAGGGGTGGGGAGGAGGTTTTTTTTTATCTTGTTCTCTGTCTTATTACCCTGCTAGTTTTAGTAATAAATGAATAGTTTTCCCAAGTCGAGTCTGTTTTTGCCCGTGACGGTAACTTTAAGGATTTTCTCCCTGTCCTTATCTCAAACCTCGAGCCGTTTTTCTTCTATTATCTCCCCCTATTCTCTCGGAGGGTGGGGGGAGTGAGAGAGAGACTGCGTAGTCTGGTCCCGATCCGGGCTGAACTACGACACCTCGTTCTAAACTTAGACACATGCATATTTAACCAGTGCTAATTATTAATTTTCATTCTGAGTGCATTATGAATATGACCTGTAATGCAGGTGGACAGGCACCTCATACTTCAGCGTTATTTAATTACTGAAGTATGTTAAGAGAGTATGTTCCTAATTCAGTGCACTTGTCAGTAAAAATACTCATCTATGACAATTAATTCAATTGATTTGTCAGCAGCAATATGTCACATAACTTATAAATATGAGACAACTCTATATTTAGGTAATTTTGCTGAATGAACAATTGGTACTAATGAATACATAGGCAAATCAAACTGCAGTAGGACGTAAATGTACATACTCCCCCTGATAACCCTCCAGGTGCACTTTTAGCTTCACTTGTAGTAATAATTTTTCATATATCAGAATCACCTCGTTTTACAGAAAAACACAGAAATTGTATCAATTTTTACATGAATCAATGAAACTTCATAGTTTGGCACATGCTGATTAAAAAAAAAAAAAGATAAAATCATAGAACCATAGAATGGTTTGGGTTGGAAAGGACCTTCAAAGGTCATCTAGTCCAACCCCCCTGCAAGGAGCAGGGACATCTCCAACCAGATCAGGTTGCTCAGAACCCTGTCCAACCTGGCCTTGAATGTTTCCAGGGATGGGGCATCTACCACCACTCTGGGCAACCTGTTCCAGTGTTTCACCACTCTCATTGTAAAAATTTTCTTCCTCATCTGATTTTTTTCTAATCTAAATCTACCTCCCTCTATTTTGAAACCATTACCCCATGTCCTATCACAACAGGCTCTGCTAAAAAGTTTCTCCTTGTCTTTCTTATAAGCCCCTTTTAGGTACAGGAGGGCCACTACAAGGTATCTGCGGAGCCTTCTCTTCGCCAGGCTGAAAAGAAATTGAATCAATTTGTACATGAATCAATTAAACTTGAGACTTTGTCACATGCTGATTAAAAAAATAACCAGAATATACAGCTGACCCTGCTGTTCCATGATCAGATCATCACTACTGGGTTGACTGATAACTTCTCTTCTCTCAGCCTGTCTTCATAGGAGAGGTGCTCCAGCCCTCTGATCACCTTCATGGCCCTCCTCTGGACTCACTCCAACAGGTCCATGTCCTGACTTATTCAGATTTATGAAAGTTTTCTCTAAGGTACTTCACTGACCTGGTGAATATCACAACTATAGCAGTCCATTGGTATAATAATTATGTTTTGTGTTATAAACCAAAGCAGAAAATCTAGGAGGCGGAGTTTATTTCCTTATTACTCCAATTCTAATAATGTCAGGGTGGCTTTCTTCATATTTCAGTTTTCTGCATTATGAATTTCCCGTGGATGGCCATTAACACAACACATCAATATAGAGTGTCAATATTTTGATGAAATCTAGGACACTGAAGAGTTGTAAATAAGTACTTTTTCAAAAGTTTGTTATAATCTGTACATTCTGTATGTCATGTTTGGGAAATAATAGATCATGGTAAAAATGTCTGATTTAAAAATCTATCTACCTATATAAAAATTTATCAATTATGTAGTTTCCTTTAGGCTAAGATATATATCTGAGGATTTTTTTTTTCTTTTATTAAGCATAATTTCTTGCTCCATGAAATTAAAACTAGCTTGTTTCCAGTTATACCACAGCTCCTCCCCAGGCTTCCATCATCACATCTTCAATCATAGTATCACGAGAAACATTTTTAGCTGGAAAATCCCAAGGTAATAATGTTTGCTTGCATTAATATCTTTGGATCTCTATCATAGTGACAGAATTTATATCAATCTTTCTAATTTACATTAAAGACAACAATTAATCCATGTGAAATGAAATATTGGTTAATAATATTTACAAAATAAACTCACAGAGAAGCTTGCTTTACTTCATCCACATGCCTTTTTATCATATCATGTTGTGACTGCAGGAGGAAAAGCCACAGTCTGCTTTCCCAAAGTGATATCTGGCAAAGTACCCTTTCATTTTAAAAGCAAAAATCAGGTTTTATACTTGATGTAAAAACTTCTTCTGTCATAACTAATGGACATGCCTATCACTGGGAGAATTACAGCTCTCTTCACTCCCACTGTAGAAAATGGGAAAAGTAGTATTCATCATTATGGATTTCTTTGATTAAATTAAAAAGAAATGAATAATGATATTTCTTTATAGATTGAACAATAACAAAGAGCTTTAATGCTGTTTCCAGACTTTTGGAGAGTGGCGGAGGGGGGAGCTCAGGGATGCAGTTCTCGTACAGCAAATTCAAGTGCCAGAATCTGGTTTGGCAGCTGACGTTCTGCACGTTCAGCAGGAAACAAATGTACAAACCTTGTACCTGCTTCACATGTGTCAATTTGCCATTTTTCCTCCTTTGTAGGAGATGTGCAACCTTCCAAATTCTTCTCTGTCTACACTAGCACCTCATCCTTTGGCCTGAACACTTCCACACACAGCAGCTTTTGCCTAGGAAGAAGTGTAGTAGTGTGAGCCGGGGTAGGTGTCTGAGCTAATCACCCATCTGGCAGAGAGCAGGCCGACACCTGGATGTCGACGCGAAGTGGCTCGTGCAGAACGGGTGTGGTTGTCTCTGTATTCTCACAGATCTCTCTGTTCCCTGTTGATGTCTCTTCAGATGTAAGGGTACTGGCTTCAGACACAATTATTGCTAGGAAATGGAGTGAGCATCTACTGATTTAAAGGTATAGAAGTCTGGACTACAGAGAGCTTAGGTTTTTGCAAACTGTTGTAAATAACTGAATGAAGATATCAGTGGAGGTAGAAAGGAATGAGGTCACAGTACTGTTCCTTCAGGTCTCTACCATCAGGACACTCACTAGCCAAATGCACTTTATGCCTGTCCCAGAAACATGATGGATAATGTAATATTCCAAGACAAATTAAACTTTCCCAGAATAGGAATACTGCCATTCGAGAACAAAGTAAAAATTGTGTCATCAATTGAAGTCAATTGCATGTATCTGGCACTGAAATAAATTATTCTCCCAGTGTAACTTAACCCATTGACTGTCTCAGCTATCAAATCAGATAAAAAATGGGGGTCATGACCTCAGAGTAAGGCAGCACAGCTCCACTGACTAAGTCGATTTAGACCATCTGAGGCTAGTATTCTGTGAAGCTGAAATTGTTCACTTGATTAATGGACCAACTGTCTAGCTCTTATCTAACCTGGACTGCCACCAGAGTCTCTTTTGTTGTCAAATGCCAGCATGAAGTCCATAATGATGAGCATCCGTAATTTAACATGTAATGAGCTAAGAGAGAGTACCATAATTTTTGCTACCTTGATATATGACTTAAATGTGCAATTCAATGCAAGGATTTTTTTCTGAGTTTTAAATAATATAGAAACACTAGTCTGAGGAGGAGGAAGTGAAAGGACTGTGTAATCTGTTAGCACATCTGCGTTTGGACTGCTGACAGCAAATAGAGGAGCAAAACACCATTGCTGTTTCAATACCAAGTGCAATACTCTGGCTGAATGGGGAAGCCAAGGAGATAAAAGGTAATCTTCAATGGTGTACACTTCTAAATTAATACAACTACAAATTCTACTATAATATATAAAGTGATTTACTTACACTCAGATAACTGTTTATAATAATAGATTCCTAGATTGCTAGTTTTTATCTAATAGTACGATTTTTTGCCTCCTCCTGGTGCTGACTAGTGCTAGTAGTTATGCAGTAGATTAAATACATTACAGCTATTGTAACTTTCCATTAAAGTAGTTACTGACTATTTAAATGCATGTCTGATGAAATCGACTTATGATTAGCAACATCATAAAAGGGGTCTATCGCTAAGCAACACCATCTTTCCCAAGCATTGTGTGACACCATTTGTATGACTTCTTAAGGATTTTATAGGCACTCATGGAATATTTCATGAGCTTTAGACAATATTACTGCATACCAATACAAAGCAAATTGTCACCAGGACTGCAAGTGAGGATTATATTGCTTTTCAGCAGCTCTATTTGTTTGAGAACTCAGAGCTTGTTCCAGATCCCACTTTCTATAAAGTATGAGTTGCTTCTATCCTCAGGTACCCACCTGGTATCATTCTTTCATCCACCTGTCTCGCTAGTAGCTAAAGTATA
This sequence comes from Ardeotis arabs, assembly GCA_011801015.1. Taxonomy (NCBI): domain Eukaryota; kingdom Metazoa; phylum Chordata; class Aves; order Otidiformes; family Otididae; genus Ardeotis; species Ardeotis arabs. The sequence goes on from JAAGAY010148427.1 coordinate 50,243, forward strand.
TTTTAAAAGATGGTTTCTACTGGCAAAATTACATTGACAGATGTGTATTACCTGCATTTACTGACTTTGAATGATCCAACACTTCCAGAAGCACAGGTAACCTCAGGAACACTTCAGTGCTGTTTAGGGGCAGATCAGTCCAGGTTAATCAGCTTAATGGATGTCTCACTCTACAACTGAGACATGTTTTGAGTCCATTATAAAAACAATTTTATTGTAAAGTGCCTCATTTGAGGCTCCTTATTAGAATATTTTGAATTCATTTCAGGGTAGTCACACAGACCAAAAATATGAAAAAAAAAAAGATTATCAACTACACATCTGATTAGATGATTACACAACTCAGCTTGCAAAGAGAATTAAATATCAACTACCTCCTACTGTAATTCTTTATCTGCTCCTCTTTAGTTTTCCTAAAGTCAGAAAAATTATCAAATACTACCTTTACTTTCATATAGAAAAAGCCTTCCCAGACTAAACAGTGGCAGTTTGTCTGAAGCCTGTTACAAGTGGGCACATCGGAGGTAACTGGCTTGAACATTTCAGGAGGCTTTGTAAAATACAGATGCTACTAATTGCCAACAACTGTGCGCTGGATACTGTTAGGGGTTGTCAGTCTGGTGGTCTAATGGATGTGAGGCTGCTGTGTTTTCATGACCCCAGGTCCAATCAGTAGCGAGGCTGAGCATGTATACCCAATGCACATAACAGGCAAACACAAAGGTATGTATATGCAGTGCATATATACATATACACATGGCCAGCTGCATAGATCAAGACAGGCAGAAAGCACAGCACCCATGCAAACACAGCACCAAAGACCTCCCCCTGCTTCCCTCTCCAGCTGATCAGGCTGAAGGTCCATTATTGGGAAATACATATACGCATATGTTCAGTGTGGATGCCTCCAGCAGCTGGGCTCAGACACTGCGGCAGTCTGCTCAGCAGCTGCCCCTGGATTCCAGTCTTCCCCGTTGCTGGCACTGGGCATATGAGACCCTGAGGCCACAGCCAGCTCCAGCTGCTGGTAGAGACCATCTCTCAAACACATACACATGGGTGTCTCAGTCAACACGCAGATCTCACTATTTGACTGACAGATGGCTTGGACAACCTGTTCTCTCTTGCAGCCAGGTCCTTCAGTTGCCTCATTCCCAGAGACCCATCCATAAACATCCACGGCTCCCAGACTACTTCATCTATTTGCTGGCTAATCCACCTCAGTACTCCCTGTGAGCACACCCTGAGCTGCAAATGCTTGCCCCCTCATTTACTGGTACCACAGACCTGTGATCTGACTCCACTTGTCACGTAGACACACTTGCACACTAAACAGAGCCCCAGGAAAAGAATTACAAAAGGAGATTAACGGGCAGACAGGACAGACAACGGTGATTCGGGGGAGTGCACAGCTAGATAAGCATACTGACTTGCAACCTGTTCCCTCTTGTCACCACAGGCCTGGTTTTCCCATGCTTGTTCCTCCCCAACAACTTTGATCCCTCTCTGTCTCCACCTTTGATTCCTCCCCTAAACATCTCATAACAGGATTTAGCAATCCCCAAACACCTTTCCCCTGCATCCCATGATAAATCTGGTAGCCCTGTAAGCAGTCACACCTCTTAATCTGAAAAGTGTCCTGGAGAGGCCCAGTGGTGCTGGGGATGTGGGGAGAGCCGATGGTTGTCCTGTCATAGCCCTTGGAGCAGCAGGGTCAAGGTGATTCTATGATTTACCTGAGTTCCCCCACCTTCTCACACCCAACCTTCTTTTTAAAGCTTAATACTGCTATCAGGCCAGTATAAAATCTCACCATGTTTTAAGTAATGGCCTAAAATTTATTAAGATTTCAGAAGTTTAAGTACATTTAATAGAATTTATTGCATTTTCTAACTATGCAGTCTAGCATAAGGTACAAAAAATTGTGTTTCCAGATTACCAATCCATGTTAAGTTCACTGCTGTTTTATACCAGCATATGGGAACAGTATACTTCTTTAATTTATTGTGTATTCTCTTCCATGTTACTCAAGCCAAGATACACCTGGTTGCCCCAGTGGGCCCTCCACGGGCCACAGCCTCCTTCAGGCATCCACCTCCCCCGGTGTGGGGTCCTTCACGAGCTCCAAGTGGATCTCTGCTCCTCCGTGGACCTCCATGGGCTGCAGGGGGACAACCTGCTCCACCATGGTCGTCACCACAGGTTGCAGGGGAATCTTGGCCAGGAGCCGCATTACTCCTCCCTCTCCTTCTGAACTGACCTTGGCGTATGCAGCCATTCCTCACACAAAAAATTCTTCACAACAGGCTGGCAGACGCCTCTCAGGATCTTTTTACATCTCATTCATATCTCATCTCCTCTCCACTTCTTGCAGCCAGGCTGGGCCGAGTCGGGCCCAGTCGGCTGCTTGGTGGGAGGCCAGAGGGTGAGGCCTGCAAGGCCCACAAGGCTCGCACCTCCCCCTCTCTGCCCCCGCTCAGCTGCTTCACATCTTCTCTCTTTTTTTTCTGTTTTCCCCTTCTTAAATACGTTATCGCAGAGGCGTTATCATGGAACACTCTGCTACCAATTGGCTTGGCCTTGGCCAGCAGCGGGTCAGCCCTAGGCTTGGCTGAGTCCACTGAACAAAGGGGAGCAACTTCTAGCAGTTTCCTACAGAAGCCACCACCTTAGGCTCCCCCTCACTAAACAAAACCAGAACACTGGTTTAGAAAAAAATATTCAGTTGTCAACTTTAAATTTGGAACATTGTTTCTCTCCTTATTCTCCTTCTGATAAACATTTAGAAAATATGAATAAATTAATTTTTACAAAGCATTTATTTATTTATGGGTTTGGGATATAGTAGTTTGGATTCTCTTTGTTTTCCAATGGGTGCTGAGTATTTAGCTTTAGCTTTAGCTTTAGCCAAGCTATTTCCCAAATCAAGCAGTCGCCAAGCAGCGACTTATCTTCTCAGATAATAATCCAATTTCAGCAGCTAGGGCAGATAGAGAAGTATAGATCTCAGCAAAATCAAATACTCAATAAAATCGTACAAGTTGAAAACTCGATAATCAAAATCTTCCTCATGAGGTTTTCTTAAAATAAAACTTCCCATGCTAGTTTCACCGAAGAAAGAAATTTCATTTTTGCTTTCACTTTGTGCAATTGTATTGTGCCATCCAGATATCGCAAAGTAAAAAACTACACTGCATTGTCAAAGAAGTCTAGCAATATTTAAGGTGTTTAGAGTCCAATATACCAACACCTGCTCAGAGCAACTAGGATGATGACAGACCTGAAAGATGACTCTTTCCTCATTCACAGCGAGTGGGAATCTCTGATGGATGAAACTATGACTTTTATGACATCAAAATAATGAAAAAAGATGGACTCTGACAAGTTGTCTAATACTATTTCTGTAACCAGTAGGTCAAATTAAATTCCTTACATAGTATTCTTATTGGATTCACCAGTAGTGACATGGTACTATATAGCCCTACTAAACCTCAACCCCAGAGGCAATGCTGAACAATCTTACCTCTCAAACCATATACCTAACTAGGCATATACCTTGAGTGGACCTGTAGCAGAGGAAAACCCCCTAGTACTTGTGACCAAAAGTCTTAACCCAAGAATTCACTTTAGAGAGAAATGCAGTGACCAATTTGGGAAATTATGTAAATTCTATCTGGTTTATTTATCTCAACAACTTCACTCATACTTTTCACTAAATATTGACTGCTCAGCAGACTTTCAAAATTAGGACACTTAACTAAAAGTACCAGAATGTTACTTGTAAATATGAACGTGAGCATACATTACAATCTTTAATAAGCTAAATGAAGCTAAATGAAAAAGTCTTTTCTGTTGCTCAAATAATTGACACAGAAAACTGAAAAAATGCTTCAGATTACTTTTACAAATTAACTATATTTATTTCAGTTTCTCATTAAAATTATGATCTACCATACAGTGTTATCATTAGTGATTAAAAACATACTTGTTAAATAGGAAAAATATCTTCTTTGTTTAATATATTATTCTTTCATCTTTGTTTATTTGGTGATCTCAGTTAATGTGAATAAATTCTGATCTATTAGAAATGTGACTGAATTGTGGAACCATAGAGTTATAACATTCATTCTTTTAGGATGGAAAACTTGCTCATAGCCTTATACTTTTATTAGTAAAGAAAGAGATCCTTCATATTAAAATTCTAAGGTCAATTTTTTTTGAAAGCTTAAAAGAAGGCAAACCCAGACAATCTGAGGTCTTTTGCATCTAAGATTGCTACCAATCATTTATTTTGAAAAGTTACAGAAAGAATTACTCCCTTCTCATTGAAACTCCCACCACACATTTTTATGCAAACACACAAAACTTGGAAGTTTTTCATGCAAACACTCCGAAGTCCCAAATTACAAACCATCAGGCAATAAGTAGACACCAGCGATAATGTATTTGAGAGGAATACATGAGCCTTATGGAACAATATAATGGGAAATGTGAAATGATACTCATAGGGAAAACAGAGTCCCAACTTTACATAGAAAATATTAGGCTCTTATCAGACCATTGCAATCCAGACCGATATCTTGGATTATCCCAAACATTTTGGTGGAGACACCAGATCAGCAGCAGTCCCAAAAGAACTTATACAGACAGGAATGGAGAACAGAACAGTGTTATTTCATACAGACAAGAATGGTGAACAAAACAGACAGTGTTATGCTGCTCTATAAATATGTAACTAGTTTGTGCAGCTTTGATGCTCTTATCTCAAGATACCATTTGGATTTCTAGTATGGCTAGGAAAGGCTCAAGGACTAGACACCTCCTGATGTCCCATTCAACCTCAGTGAGTCTGTGACTCTAGGAAACATTGAGAAAACCATATTAAAATTTTTGTTTACTGAGATCAGAAGATATCTTTATTCATTAAATGGTGTGCTGGTTTTTTTTCTATTTCATCTTGCTCAAGAAGTTGAGGATGCAGGACAAAAGATGGAACTGGGATATAGAAAAAGAGGTATCTGCCAAAATGGGTGATCCTGTCCTACTAAGGACCCGGCAGAGGGGTCCTCCAAGAGAAGAAAGGCAATGGCAGATGATAAGGTGTGCAAGAGGTTTGTTACAGCTGGTAGGGTAAACAGTTATGACATCAAGATGGCATGGCCAGCAGGTCGAGGGAAGGGATTCTGCCTCTCTTCTCCTCTCTGGTGAGACCCCACCTGGAGTACTGCATCCAGTTCTGGAGCCCCCTACATAAGAAGGACATGGACCAGTTGGAGAGGGTCCAGAGGAGGGCCATGAAGACGATCAGAGGGCTGGAGCACCTCTCCTATGAGGACAGGCTGAGAGAGTTGGGGCTGTTCAGCCTAGAGAAGAGACGACTCTGGGAAGACCTTATAGTGGTCTTCCAGTACCTAAAGGGGGCCTACAAGAAAGATGGGAAGAAACTCCTCAGCAAGGCAGAAGACTGGAACAGCTGCTCAGAGATGTGGTTGTTTACTCATCCCTGGAAACATTCAAGGCCAGGTTGGACTGGGCTCTGAGCAACCTGATCTGGTTGGAGATGTCCCTGCTCCTTGAAGGGGGGTTGGACTAGACTGCCTTTAAATGTCACTTCCAACCCAAACCATTCTATGAGTCTGTGATTCTATGACATTTGCATCTGATCTAACAGAAGAAAACTAAGCTGCTCCCAGGACACCAAGTGCAAGAGCAACTAAATTTAAATTAACTAAATTTAAATACAGATTAAATAAAAAATATTTTATTCCTATTTAAAATGCAGCATAACTGAGAATAGGAGCAAACCTACAGTTTCCTAAGCATTTCATCACAATGTTACCAGTTTTCAAATGGACGATCTTGGTCAGCATATTAAAATTAACACACCTGCACATACTCACTTTAAATTGTCAAGGCTAAACAACCCTGTCATTTTGTACAACATTATTTTTCAGTGTCCACCATCTGTTCAGTTGAAATACAGCTCACAAAAATTATCTCAGTAAAATAAGAAATAAATCTGTTTTCTCAAATTTTATCATCCAGTTGAAAATCATTACAATGACGTCTCTGTACAGTTAACCAGGCTTTATGAATGAAAATAAAATTACAAGTTCATGTAGCAATGGCAACGTTTAATCATTCCTTCTCTTGCGGCACTTCAAAAGATAGAGAGGTGTGTTATATATAACTAATATAATATGTCTAGTTACAAGCTTGTAAAGATCTCTTTGGTTGTCCTGACCAGACAAGCTTCATTACATGAAAGCTAGCTTACGTTATTTATCTCTAAAGTTTGCTTCGTGAAGCAAATAAATGAAAACTTGGTGAACTCTTCAGAAACATTAAATTTCAATATTTTATAGTACAAAATTACTGCTTTATAATAATTGATATTTATGTATTTCCCATCCTTTCCTATTTTATAACTGAATAACCGTTTTACATGCTTCATTTAATTGAGTTACTGAAAGTCTGGCTACATGAACAATGACATGCAAAATTTCTGTCCTTCTGAATTTTGTTTGATGAAAAATGAGATTTCCATATTAGTTTTCACCCCTGCTCACACTGGACTTCATTTGACTTTAATGGAATAATGCAATTATCAAAAAATACAAAGCTGCAGGTTCACTTTCACTGAATAATTTCAGATTCAGTGCTTAAGGTATCCAGTCCACATGTATACAGCAGTCCCCAACACTCTCAATACCCTCAACACTTCCTACTCTGTCTCCTTAGCAACATCTCCTCTACTCTGCCCTTGGGAAAGCCATTGTTACTTTCTTTCTTTCTCACTCTGTTGGATTCCACCTAAGAAAATATGTAGCAGCAGTGATGAGATTTGGGTCATTAAGCAAGCCATAGTTAATAAAGCCCTAAATAAATTAGATTTTCATGTAAGATATTTCTACTCAGCAGAAATAGGAGCTTAAAAAGAGGAATTTTGCTGTTTTTTTCTGCCATGAACTCCTGATAACACTTATTTCTTCTCAGTCTTTGTAAGGTAAGTATCCCTTCAGGGGCAAACAGCTGTTTACCAGGTCTCATAAATGCATTATGAAGCCTCATGTAGAATATGCCCAGGTCTTATGTTTGAAGATATTAATCTGTCCCTGCTCCTTGCAGGGGGGTTGGACTAGATGACCTTTGAAGGTCCCTTCCAACCCTAACCATTCTATGATTCTATGATTAGTTGGTGATTTTGAAAGTGCTCCATTCAGTGTAGTCCAATTAATAAACCCACCATGAAAGAGTATATGACCTCTTCTTCTATGATTCAGTAAGCCTTCCTTCCAGATCTAACATGTTTGTCATTTCCTTCAAGTTAACTAATAAAACATTATCAAATTAAATGCACAAGTTGCATAAATACCTCAGTCATGCAATGAAACACAGATTCTGGAGATATTTTACATGAACTGTGGTCAAATAGCTTGACAAGACACTACTACCTCCTGACAAAGCAAATAAACTGGAATAAGAATAAGCAAATAAACTGGATAAGAATATTATGCAGTGAGGGACTTCTTTGAGGAAAACTCACAGAAAGCATATACTCCTAAAAAGCACGATCAGCTATCTTCATTAAATTAAACACATTTAAATGTTACCCTTAAAAATGTGCTCCTCGTTAATTTTTTTAGAGGGTATGGGTTTTTATTTGGGATTTGTTTTGTTTTGTTTTGTTTTCCTTTTAGCTGAGTTTTTTTGAGAAAATGAAACCATCAAAATTGTTTACCTTCAGTCTTTTTAAGTGAATAAATTATCTTTATAGTGTTACAATTAAGATGCTCATCTGGATTAATAGTGATCCAGATGTTCTAAGTGAATAAATGAGAAAAGATTGGATAGGCATCTTTTCTTTTGCCAAACTTTACAAAGAGGATTGAAAAATATTTCCAGTTAATATTTGTAATAACAGCAACAACAATAACAACAACAACAACAAGAAACAACCCTACACATTTTAATGAAAATATTTATATTTAACAAACTTTTGTTTTCTGAGACTTTACTGGAAATTGCATCACCAAAAAAAAATTCCTAACCGTGTCTACTTGCAAATTTTAATTTTAAATACATTCTGCCCAGGATAAAGACAATGTTACCCCAAGGAAAGCTACCCTGAAATAATAGAAATTTAGTACTTTATTATTTTCCCCAGTCTATTTTTAAAATTGCAGTAGCAATTGAAATTGCCAATCTATGATATCAGTAGCAAATTGCATATGATTGGTACCTACTAGAACGATTTATAAGTAAGATTCCCCATGAGTTTAGCAACTGTGATAGTTACTTTAACATATGAAATGTTTACACTGCCCTAGCTTAATATACAGTGCTAATCTGTCAGAGTCTGGCAGTGCTGATCTGTCAGATTGCAAGTGTTACTTGGCAAAAATACCTCAATTTATTGTTGAGGTGGGGGATCACAATATCATACGGAAGAGATGACTGAGACTTGCTTACAGGTGAAAAAATAGCTATATATTTTTATTGTGTAATTCACAGCACTACCTAGGGTACGAGCAGAGTATTTTTCCATGCTTTTCTGGCATAATTTCCTGGTAAAACTTCATGCTCTCTGAAGAAATTTGTGATTTCTGCGATCCTAGGCTTCATTGCTATCTAAGGCCTGCTTTTGGAAAGCCCCTAGAAGCTGGCTGCTAAGTTGTATTCGAAACAAGCATGTCTTTAAGATGTGTTTGAAATACTTTCTTAAACAACTGCATTTATTCTTTCCCAGTCCTCTTCGATATAATGAGTCTGTCATCAATGTACTGCTCAACTAAGATCCCCCATTCCTCTGGCTGAGCCTTCATGGATTTGTATTTGTTGTGGTTTTGTTTAGTGAGGGGGGCTGCGGTGGTAGCTTCTGTAGGAAACTGCTAGAAGTCGCTCCCCTTTGTTCAGTGGACTCAGCCAAGCCTAGGGCTGACCTGCTGCTGGCCAAGGCCAAGCCAATTGGTAGCAGAATCTTCCGTAGTAACGCCTCTGTGATAATGTATTTAAGAAGGGAAAAACAGAAAAAAAAGGAGAAGAGAGAAAATGTGAAGAAGCTGAGTGGGGGCAGAGGCGCAGAGGGGTAGGCGCAGGCCTCACGGGCCTTGCAGGCCTCACCCTCTGGCCTCCGCCAGGCGGCCAACCGGGCCTGACTCAGCCCGGCCCGGCTGCAAGAAGTGGAGAGGAGATGAGCTGGATGATGTGAAGAGATTCTGAGAGATGTCTGCCAGCCTGTTGTGAAGAATTTTTCTTGTGAGAGGAACGGCTGCAGACACCAAGGTCAGTTCAGAAGGAGAGGGAGGAGTAATGCGGCTCCTGGCCAAGATTCCCCTGCAGCCTGTGGTGATGACCATGGTGGAGCAGGTTGTCCCCCTG